>JABSTQ010001869.1:0-81989 GCA_013358835.2 Ixodes persulcatus
CGATGCTGCCAAACGAACGCGGTTTCTGAAATTGCGCTTGTAAGCTAACGTAATTACTCGTCGTCACGGCGAGCCTTAAACTTCCTTCGTTCATAAGAATATGGACGAATTGGTAACGAAGTTCGACCAGATTGCGAAAAAGTCACAACTTCCTTCCACCCCTTTTCTACCAATGAAAATTGAATGTTCAAGGAGAAAAATCGAGTCAAATAAGATGTATTCTTTAGGACCCCATTTTTACTCTTGCCTCTGTCTCAAGTTTTTTTTCATTCTATCGGGGAGGCCAATCGGCAGCCAGAAGACTTGTAGCAGTATAAATTTGCTGCTAAAGTAACCTCTGGAGATTTACGTGCCAAACCAAAGGGAGGGCATCTCGCACACTTCAGCGAAGACTGATGGTTAATTCACCAAGTGAGGATCTTTGGAATTTCTTCTGATATTCTGCGGAAATACCTAAAACTCTCGATTACGTGGCGCATTATCTGCGAGACCTTCATGTCAGCGTCATAACTACAAAAGGTCAACAGGGTACGATTAATCTCTAACCTTAAGGAGCTGTCAAAAATATGTCTTCATTGACTTTGCACCTTCCACAATAAATAATAATCGTCCATGAGGTGGAGAATTCATTACTGCTGTAAAACTAAGTGGTTGCCAAATAAGATACACTCATCCCTACTACATTTCAACTAAGATACGAAACGTGATTGGAACTCATCCTTGTTGACATGTTTGGCCAGCAAAGTTGTTGAACCCCATATAGCAAGTGATGCTATGGGTACATTTTACCTTTGACCTTTCTTTCTGCTGACTATCAACGACACGGGAAAATCCTACAAACGTACCAATAACAGCTTCGCTGTAAAAGGAGGTTCGAATAATTGCATTTAATTGTTTAAGGCTTTCCGCCTGTCACCTTACGGGAGTTATTTACGCTGGATGCCGATCGGTAACTCCTGTTGTGCTAGAAATTGTGGTTCACTACCAACTTCCGTGCCTTACAAACTGTGGGTCTGACAGATCCAGAGCGGGTAGCGAAGCAATTGCTGCCATCAGTATTTTGTTTGTTACGTATTTTAGTTTAGCTAGCTTCAACATACATTTTATTATGTGGACTGCTACTAGTACTCATTATTGAAACTGCCTCCTGTAGCCTCTTGAAAAGCGCAAGCAAGGGTCTTGACGCAATGTTTCGTTGTTTTTTTATTGTTGTTGCTTTTCTTTGGAGGGGGGGGGGTGGTCTCCGGGTTTCGGAGTTTGGTAAGCACAGAAATTGGTACTAAATTCCTGTATAACCTAACAACAATAAATGAAAAAGCCAGGGAGGTTCGAAATTATTCGCGCAGGGAGAGGAGAAGAGAGCGCTCGAAGTTGCTAGATGTGTGCTGTTGTGTCACTGTGCTGTTTTGACGCCGTGCTGTTTTGGCACGTACTCTTCTGTCGCTGTGCCGTTTTAATGCTGTGCTGTTTTGTCGCGCGCTATTTTGACGCGCGCTGTTTTGTCGCCGTGCTGTTTTGATGCTGCGCTGTTTTGACGCGTGCTGTTTTGACCGTGCTGTTTTGTCGCGTGCTGTTTTGTCGTGTGCTATTCTGTCGTGATCTCATTTTATTTACCCTCCCAACGGTGATTCTGATTTTCCTCCACGGTTGACCCGAATTTTCTACGACAACATCACACGCGATGTTCTTGACAATACGACGTCGCTTGTCCTTCAGTGTGTCATGTCGTTTCAAGAGTCATTAGGATGTCTCGTCCTTCCCAATAGACGACGGAGCACAAACAAGGCAGGCATAGTGTGCCCGCATTGGAGAGTGTTTCCGTCTGCACGATAGGAGTCACGTAGTTTTGGGGTCGCATTCGCATGTCGAAATTACAGTCAGTGAGCAGGCCAGCTGGTGGAAGTTTACCATGATGATATTTACCCGACAATGGGGCAGAAAGGGAAAATTATTTTGCAGTTGAAGAGAAAGTGACAGGGACAGACAGCGTCTTAGAGACCATTTCTGTCCCAGTTACTTTCTCTTCCACTGTAAAACGATTTCCTCTTTCTACCCCAGTCTCGGGTTAAAATCATCATTGAATGACGAGCTGCTCTGGCCATCCGCAAGCGTTTCTGCCTTCGCACCCGCTTTCCTGCTCACCACACTACAACGGAACGCATGCGCACTTGAGGTCAATGTGCCCAGAAGGCGTCCGCCATTAAATTGCAAAAGCTTCCTGGGAATTCAGCCGCTCCCTCTCCTAAATCTAGTCTCTTTGTAGGCTGACGTATACCCTTGGTATTTTTCCCGAATGTTGAGTGACCCTTTCCGTGTCGTTAGATCTTCGCGTAGTACTCCGGCGAAACAATCTTCTCGTCTGCGTTTGATGTTTCAGTCTCATTTTTCCTCTCATGTTCCACTTCTCCTTCGCTTCTTTTTGTTGAGTTGTGCTGAACTCTTTGTACATATTCCACTGATATGTAGTATTGTCTTAGCAGGTCAAAATAGCCTTCTTGAAACTAGAGTATTGATGAGCACCCTGTTATAAGGAGCCTTTTCAAAACTTTACCTAGAATGCCGTCGCTCATATTATTGCCGTGCTCCTGCCAATCGTTAGCTGTTGAATAATATCTCGTGGCATGTAGGTAATATCTACGATTCAGTAACTCAACTCTCCAACGTTTTTTGTTTTTTTTTTGTTTTTTCAATTTGCATATTGGAGAAACATTTTTACGCATGAAAAATAACGTATTCTTAAAGTATTGTTTTATTAGCAAATACAATATTCAACATAGACCCTATTTTTTTAGTGGTACATTTTGAGTCAAATTATTTTCTAACAAAACTGCACGATCAAACTCGGAGCAAGAGACCGGAAAGGGTGGTTTAAAATAAGTTTTTGTAAATTTAAAACTATTTCACAAACAAAATTAGTCGACAAATGTTCTCCACTAAAAGCAAGGGAAGTGTCTGATGTACGTGTAAACTCGTAATGAAATATTTTATATTTTACTAAAAATAACAACCTCGCAAACTGGTTTACGCTCCTTGTGAATACGGGGATCCACAACCGCTCAATCCTGGTTCCCGCTTTACTGAAAACGGCCGGCCGAGTTTTTTTCCGAATTAAACGAGATTTCTTGGAGCGGCCACCGGGACTGGTATTGATCCTGGTGGCACTGACCAACAGTGATGGCACCTGGTGGCCAATGACGGAAGCAGCGTGATGCCCGAGTAGCGCAAAAACATTACCCGTGTCCGCTGCGCCAAATTTCCAGCGACGAACTCAGGAAACTCAGCTTAATCACTCTTTCTATGCACCTCCTGGTGAAACGACAGGCCATAGCGAAGCGGCAGTGATCAAGCAACCATGCTTTATTGACTACCATGAACTCATTTGTCATGCAGCATGAACAAAAATAAAATCCTTAAGCCTTTGGTCTTGATTGACTAAAATACTTATTGACCATAAAGTACACCTTCATTTCTATTATATTACAGAGGCCTCAATATTATTATTATGGAAAGCAATTCAATTGTTTTAACCTATATGTAGAATTTGGTACTGCTAGGAAACCGCCCCCCCCCCCCCCCGCACACACACATTGGGGTGTTGTCATGGACTGTGGGAGGAAAATGCCTCTGATTTCGTCAATAAGACATACCACTTAGCCTCAACACTTAGCCTTACGTGAAGGAATCCTCTATAATAAATTAGACATTTATTATATCAGCTATTATCACGCGCAAGCTTTGTATGCCGTCGAAAACGAGTCCAGTTGTTCTTCCAACGAGAAGCGTATTGATAACAGGCGAAAACAACGCAAAAAAGGCACAAGGACAGGTAGACGAAAGAAACAAACACAGTGCTGACTTACGACTTCGTTTTTATTCTCATCTTCTTCAATACATAGATGTAAGGAAATGGGATAAAAAGAGAGAAAACAATAAAAAAAATCAACTTCATTGCTTCTCTGTCTTGAACAATATGGAAACAAAATCGTAGGCCAGCGCTGTGTGTGTGTGTGTGTTTTTATCTTTCGTCTATTTGTTTTTGTGTTGCTGTTGTTGTTTGTTTTGCGTTGTCTTCACTAATTGCCAATATGCACCGACTAGCCTACTTTCAAACTCTATTACAAAAAGCATCTTAGCTGCTTGAAGATGACTTCTAGTCTAGTCTAGGTTATCAAGATATGCTTCTATAAATTAAACTGTCATTTTAATGCAACCCATTAAGGCAATAGCATGTCTTTACTTACCTTTGTATTCACCACGGAGATCGGGGACTCATAAAGAATATAGCATTAAAATATTAAAAAGGCCTAAAAATATATCACCGTCTTCGTCAATTTGATTCCAACGCTTAAAGCGTACGTGCACCGATATTGGACTTGAATGTTTCTCACTTTACACAAGCATGTTGAGATTATGACCGAAGTGTAACTCTGCAGACCAGCATTTACCCCTAAGCATTTTAATTCGCGGTATAATTTTGATATTATAAGTAGAATAACTTATTTTAGCCTCTTTCCCAGCAAATTTGATGACGTCGTCACGGGGATCGCGAAGTTAAGTTAGTCGCAGAGATTGTCCTTTAGTGACGACAGTTGAATACTACTCATGAATTGGACACCAGCATTGTATGAGTCACTATGAGTTCTCGACTTGAACTAGCGGGAATCAATGCTTCGACATTTTGGTACAGGCCCTTCTCCAATCACCGCAATACTAAGAGTAGGCGAACTCTAAATCCCATTGTCCCGCTTGAAGGAAAAAAAAATCGTCCCTTTCCCCCACTATCCTGTGCAAAGGTTGTGGTAACGTAGCGTATGAAGCAGCGCCAAGGTAGATGCGATCGCCGTGGCGCCGTTTTTTTGCGTCGCAGCAGCTCCGGTACCATAACTCCGGGAACAAGAGATACGTACTGAAACGAGAAGGAAAGAGCCGTATACGGCGCTGTGGCTTCCTTCTAAACAACCCCAATAAAAAAAAAAAAAAAAAAAACGCACCGACGTGAACAAAAAAAAAATAAATACGAGGACACCTAAGCACTTTATATGAGTTGTGAATGCGAAAGCATGAATGTCGCTCTTCCGCTCTCTTAGGCCGTCTGCGGCGTACTGGCGTGGACGGCCACGTTTCGCTACTGCCGAGGTTGCGGCCGACGACCGAGCGCGAGCTCTCGTGAAGTGGCCGTACCGCGCTGAGCTCGGCCGTGCAACCACTCCGGAGTCTGCCTGTGCGGGCTCTGCTGGCTCGGCGGCCAACCGCTCTCTCTTACCGGCGGCCGGGCCGCTGCGCCGCCATGGAGTGGGCTTCTCTGGTGGCGTTCCTTGGAACTACGCCGCGCAAAAGCCAATGGGAGCCTCAATCCTTGAAACTATGACGGGCGCCAGCCAACGGGGACCTTATCCATCAGATTTCTGCTACAGACGACAGGCTTTGCTTCACTGGGACAGGGAAGTTTAGGTGCCGTTTGGCGCGGCTTCAAAGGCTGATGACACCGGTTCGCTCCATGGTACAGTTGATGCTTTCGTGTTAAAAAAAAAAAAAGCAGTGAGCACGCACGCTCGACGAAAATGCTGAGAGACCGAACTCCCTCGTTTACCTTGTGCTGAGAGAAGAGCGCGTAGCTGGCGTCGCTCTTTGTTTGACCCCTAGATGTGGCCCCCAGGAGTAACTCAAATCTACACGAGCAAGACTTTCGGGTGGCGCTCGTATCCAATTAGTAACGAGAGCAGCCCTGCGTCAGACGGTCCGCTGATGCTCCCGTTTTCTTTTTCCTTTTCAGGAGTGCAAAACACAAAACGGTTTTAGGTGCCCAGACGCATAACGCATTTTCTGTTCAAAATGAATGACCGATACCAATCAATGTCACGAGTGATCGCAGGTTTACAATTTTACCTTCTACTGTCCGACGATTTCAATATTGATGTTTTAAACGAAACGAGGTATGAAGTCTCAAAACACTTGAACAGCCTGTCCTCCTTCGGTTTCGAGAAGGTCATACGCGACTGCACGGAAGAAGAGTTTTACGAAGCGTAATCACACAGTCATGTATTGATCTCATAGTAAGTACAATTAGCGATGTGGCTTTACTTCCTCTTGTAATTAAACAGAAGGTAGAATACCGTTACTTCACGGTACTTTGCATACTGAGTAAAAGCCCAACAAATAGCTCATCCAACAAGAATTCATTTAAAACTCTCTTAGATAACAAAAAGACAGACCACCTAATCATGACATGACTAGAATTCAGTAATAATGCGAAAGCATTAGCTGTGCCATGGAGCGAGACAATGTTATCATCAGCACCAAACGACAGATAACTTCTCTTCTCCAAATGGAGTGAAGCGAAGCCGCGATCTGAGGCATATCCCAGCCTTGAAGCCGCGCAAAAAGCCGGACCAAACGGCAAATAAATTCACCTGTCCAAGTGAAGCCGAAATCTCATGGATAGGGCCAGGGCTCCCAATGAGTTAGGAAAAAATCCGCCTGGACCACCCGGACCAGAAGGATTTTTTCGGTCGCGCACCAGTCGCCTAGCTGTGTTTGGAGATTTGTGTTTGTCATTTGTTCCTCTTGTTCCCCTTCTCTAGGAATTATTATCGTGAATTCCATGCACTACGAATAAGGCTAAATCTAAATTATACTAGTTATCAAAGTAAAATTATTACACGAGAAAATTCACTTCTACAAGAAACTCAAAAGAAACCTGGGATCTTGTGAACTAATTAGTAGGCAGAGCACAAAAAAGAATTGCGTAAAAAACAAACGGAAAAGACTCTTTTTGTATTAAATTTATTAGAGTTTAGTACAAAATAAAGGGCGCGTGATGTTTTTTTTAATTTTAGTTAGGAAGGTTTTGTGGCACAATTAATACTGTTTTTATACAACCATGCCTCAGCGGTGCTTTCAGGCAGCGCGTCCCGACCAAGGTGCATTTTAACTTCGTTAGTAAGACGCGGCGCGTCCGCTGGGGAGACGGGGGTGGCACCCCTGTAACCTCTTCCACTGTATCTGTTTCGGCGCCAAAATGGCCGATTAAAGCTAAGATAGACGTAACGTGAGGTTCCTCGAGTGGCCGCTGCGGGAGAAATGGTGGCGTTGTGTTCGCCATTAGCTAGGTTCTCGAGGACAGATCGGGGCCACTTTTTCAGAGCCGTCTGTAGGTCCGTTTCCCAACTGAGTGGTTTAGTAACGTTGACAGTACACTCTTAAAAAAAAGGCTAGTAAAAAGCTAGTAACTGCTGCAGTTCCTGCCCCTTTCTGACCGTTACTACCTTTCACTAACTATTTACTACCTCAAACGCGCGATAGGTAGTAAAAAGTTAGCAAATGCAGCCGTTACTAGCCTTTTCTGACCGTTACTACCTTTTTACTAGCTATTTACTACCGCAAAGGCGCGGAGAAGATGGCGGCGCTTGCTTCATACCCGATTGCCAGCGTTAGCGACGTACTTGCTGTTTCGAATCGCAGGGGGAGGTATCCACACGCAATGGTAGCGTCAAATATTGTTTGAGGGGGCATGTTTAAGAGTTGGAGCTGACTTTATAACGATCGCAGCCTCCGTACCAGCCCGACGTGGAAGCCAGCGCTGCAGCGAGCGCAGCAGCCATTGTTGATGCAATGGCCATGCGGCTTACTTACCTTCCTTCTCGTTTGCATTCGTTTGTGAGCGTTTATATTTTCATTTTGGTTTTAACTGGGATGAAAATAGCCACGTAGCACACACTAAAAACGTTTCCGAAAAAAAAAAAAAAATAAGTTCATTCCGTTTTTTTATATTTTTTATTTCTGTATTTTTTAAAACGAATGTTTTTCTTTCACAAGAGACGCTTGGCAACATTGTACGACAAGCAAGTTGGGGCGAGCAGGTCGAGTCGGAGTTCGCAAGACGCTAATTTCTCCGATGTGAACCTGCCGTTTAAACCTTGTGTCGTGTGCAGTTCTCGTGTTCCCGTGTTGGAGTGCATAGGTAACGTTCGTGCGCTCGACGGGGCGAGTGTGTGCGTGAACCTGGACTGCTCTGAGGATAGTTCTAACGAGCTGGTACCGCTGTCACTGGATTGGGTTTCGTCGTCCAAGAAGCTTTTCTCTGCCTCCTCCTACTTGACACTGAGAACTTCTTCACGGTTTGTGTGTGCTCGGTGGTTGAATGATTCTGATTGAGCTGTCTTCGGTCGTAACAGTGCACTGTCACAACAGTTGATGTGCGTCTTAAATTGTGTATGTAGCTTTAGGACTAATGGAAAAAAAACTTTTGCCATTCTAGGAGTCTTTCTGAATTTGCTTATATCTTCCCCAAAAACGCGAGCATTCGTCAGTGTACTACAAAAATTAAGATGCGAGCTGCACGCGGTAATAATTTTGTATGCATTTTTGTAGCGCAGCACGCGAAAGGAATGCAGCTGCCGTCGTACTCCCCGTCAATTACAGCCTTCGTTCGCCGCGGGAGACGGCAAGAAAGCACTCTCTCGCCGACGGCGACCACGTTCGTTTTAAAAGCTGAACCGCATGTAATCGATTTAGCAAGCGACGAGACTATCGACGGAGACAGCGACGAGCGACGGCGGTTTCTCACGGTCACCCGTCGCGTCGCTCGGTTTTGTTAATTTCTAGGAAATGCCGCTCATTGCCTTGGCCGTTTGTTCCTGTCGCTTTCATGCGGTTTGCCTCGTCGCGCAGCTGATGATAGGCGACGACAAGTTTGCGCACTCAAATGGTCAGTATAAAAGACTTAAAGACAGTCAGGAAAGTTAGCAGGGAGTAAGTGGCCGAGTGGGCTAACGCGTCTCAGCTCGTAAGCTTGCGGTGGGAACCTCCTGGGTTCGATTCCCCCTGCCCCCGCCCGTAAGTTAGGGATTGAGTGATCGTGTGTTTGTGTTGATTGCATTGTGTCGATTGTGTGCTAAAAATGTGGGTGTGCATGTTTATATGGATCTACTTGCGAATGTGGAAGAATTGAAATAAAGTATAAATAATTCGCCTCCTTTTTTGTGTGCATGTAATTGGACGTTGACTAGCGCCACCTGGATTACTCATTTCCAGTTCCAATTTCTGTTGCGCCTGCTATCTGGTGGTAAGTGGCATAACCCCACACCTTTTTTTTTTCCACCGGAAATCACGTGACTAGTTACGTTTCCGCTCTTCCTCTTCCGTCGGGAGGTTGCGCTATTTACTAGCTAGAGGTAGTAAAATGCATGGATTCTACTTTGAGGCTAGTAACAGTTACTAGCTTCTTGACCTAGTAACCGTTACTAGCTTGACCGTTACTACCTAAGGTTACTAGGTACCTATAACATATGTGACAAGCGGTTACTAGCTCTTACGTAGTAAATACTACTAGCTTTTTTTTAAGAGTGTAGACTAACAGGAGCGTGCTCGCAAAGGGCGGCGCGTCACCGGCAGCTACAGCAAACCAATAGGAGCGTGCGCGTCTTGATGTGGGTAGAGGTACGGGAGCCAGAGTTGCGAGTCTGTTTTCCACGAGCCGCCGCGCCGCTATTCGCCGAGATCCGATCGCGTGAGGAGCCCGATCAAATGCGGTGCGGAAAAGTAGACGTTGCACGCGCCCCGGAATAGCTCCCCTGCTTTTGAGCGGGCCGCGCGCCTGGAACGTGCGGCGCCGCTATGCGCCGAATTCAGTCACGTGAGAAGCAGACTCAACATGCCGCGCAGGAAAAACGCCGCTACGGGGGTGAACACGCAACTCTTGCTCCCGTAGGGTGGGTGTTTCAAGGAGCGGCCAGGTTCTTTAAATCGACCGCAAAATTCGGTTTCTTATCCTATCGCGCTACGACTTTGTGCAGCGTTGCCCACAGATGGTGTTTTTTTTGTGTGTGTATAAAATTTGCAAAGAGCGAACTTACCTGAGGAAAAAGTAAAGAGAGAAAAAGGCTTAGCTCCTATGGAAACGCAGCGAAGCCACTGATCTTTAAAAAATACGGCGCCGCTTCGCACGGGAGACAAAAGATGGCGCAAGCGGTCGCGACGCCAACTGCCGCCAACGAACGAGCATACAGCACCGAAAGCCGGCGTCTTTAGCAGACGATCGTTTCGACTCAAAAGCGGCGCGCGTTCCGCAGGGGGCGACGGTCGCAGATACAAAAACAGGCGCGGTAACAACAAGGAACTGCAAAGCAGACGTCATCAGTACCCCGAAAAACTGTTAAAATATCCCGACAAACCGTTTTTTTAATCTATTCTGTGTCCATTCCCTATGTTTTGTTAGTAAGGATGATAAAATAATGCATTGGCAACTGATATCAGAAAAGATCGCGCCGCTTTTGAGTCGAAACGATTGTCTGCTAAAGACGCCGGCTCTCGGCGCCGTATGCTCGTTCGTTGGCGCCATAGAGATCATACATATTAACTCTAGAGGAAAAGGTCCGCCATTTTCCCATGCATTCTGGCTGCCGCAAGTGGTGGAGCATGCAGGCAGACCCTCGGGGTCCCACACATGGCTACCAACTGCCTTCGATTTCACGAATATAATTATATCATCAGAGCAGTTTCATGAACTTCAACAATCCACGAACTTACCGGTGGAAAGATATTCGCGTTCCTTTCGAAGCTTTCTTTTTGCATAGCGCGCAGATGTACGGCCTCCCGTCAACACTAAACTAAACCAGATAACCGGCTTCGCGGGTGGCCGCGCCGTGGCCGCGCCCCGTGAATACGAAACCGCACATCACCAGATTTCCGAGATTTGGACAGATCTGGGAAGTTAACGCAGCGTAATGCTGTTTTTTATAAGCGTTAGAATAGCTCAGAATTCAGTTTACAACGTTCAATTATCACTTTTTATGGTGCTGAGAGTTATCAGTCTTCGCGATTACCATTTCGACTGTCGTCCTTCAGCTGGCAACATTGGTTTCTTTCTCTCGTGTTCTGTCGCTCTCTTTCGTGATCTTTCACTCGGGACCCAGGATGTCGGCGCACGGGATTTGCCACCCCTCCTCACCCACCTTTACTCCCCTGGTTGGCGCAGTTGGCGTCACTTTTGCTTGCGCCATCTCTTGGCTCCCGTGCGAAACGGCGCCGTATTGTTTGAAGACCGGTGGTTTCGCTGACTTTCCATAGGAGCTAAGCCTTTTTCTTTCTTTACGTTTTTCTCAGGTAAATTCGTTCTTTGCAAATTTCACAAAAAAATGCACCATCTGTGGGCAACGCTGCACAACGTCGTAGCTCGATAGGTTAAGAAACCGAATTTTGCAGGCGATTTAAAGAGCGTGGCCGCTCCTTGAAACACACAGCAGATGCGGGATGCGCCATGAGCCAAAAATGGCGACACGTCGCTGGCATCCAATAGGAGCGCCCGCGGCACGATCAAACGATGGCGGTACTCGGAAAAGTTGGGATATCCAGCGCTTTAAATATGTGTAACTTGTGGCGCCATCTCCCGATAGGCGCGGCTAGGAGACAGAAGAGTGCGTCGTCCACTCGCTGCGCCTATCTGAAGATGGGGCCACTAGTTACGTTCATCGCTAATTCGGTCGTCCGCGAAATTCGAACACGTTCGCAGTTGAGTTTTTCAAGTTGGTTAGTCTTACTTTTAACAGGAAGGGGAGTAAAATATCACAAGGTAAAATGCACCATCTCAATGCGCATTCGGTGAGAGCTTAAGCATTTATGTGGAGTCGCCACATTTTCTGGCTCTTTTTACAGCGTAAGATCCCCTGTAGCCCACCGATATTTTTTTGCCGCAGAAACACGCTCTCCCGTTCCTTCCACTGAACTGCCACAGAACGTTCTCCACAAGTATAGTTTACTATAATACGGGCTCGCGTAGGGACCGGAGTGGCTGTGCTTGTGTGAGGCGCGTTGCATAGATCACGAATGGTGTCGACACCGGCGCATTCCCTGTAAGATTGTGCGCGGCGAAAGGTGCGAGAATACAAAACCTACGCGTCGTTCGGTAGTTCGGATTATGAAGGAAATCACGGAGGATAATGTGGGGTTCTAAATGTAACTCAGAAGTGCTTGCTTTTCTTAAGGCTTTTGTTTTGCGTTGCAAATTCCTTTCCAAATGACTCCTGAGGCTTTCTTTCAGAATGCCAGCGAAGCCTCAGATGAGAGGCTTTCAGAAATAAAGTTTATTTTTTCTCTCCTTTTGTTTTCTTTTCTTTCGGAATTTCGAGAAGAGACGCTGTTCTCTTACCTTTCACGTACGTGAAGACCGTTCAGCTGCAAGATGCGTAAGAGCTGTTTTTGTCGCTGTCTCGGCGACGATGGCATTTTGACGTTACCTTTACGCGTCATCCATCAACCCAAACGGAATATTACACCAAATTTGGCACATATTCTGTTCAAACTCATAAAACCAGGCAATCGTAGTCAAGTTGCACACGAAACTGGCAGACACAATAAGCACACCAAAAATAATGTCGTCGCGAATGTGTGCGAACGCCTGACGCATTAGCAGCCAAGCTCAGCCAACTGCAGCGAGTTTCTGCTGTTTCTATTGACTTGACTCTATTCTTTGTTTTTCGGAGCTGCTGCCCATGTCACGAGCTCCCAGACCCCATCAAGCTGTTCTTAACAGCATCTTGTCTGGCACACCCTTCCCACCAGTGTTCGCCCGAAAAAAATAAAGGTTTTAATTTGAACTTTTATATCGACCACAGAGCCGCGCGTGTTGTCTGCTCGCGTAACTTCAGGGCTCTCGTTTCCAACCCGCGCTTTTCCCAACACTTACCCGCATTCTACTGGGTGATTCAAGGAGCGGTCAGGCTCTTTAAATCGACCGCCAAATTCGGTTTCTTAACCTATCGCGCTACGATTTTGTGCAGCGTTGCCCACAGATGGTGCATTTGTTTTGTAAAATTTGCAAAGAGCGAACTTACCTGACGAAAAAGTAAAAAAAAAATAAAAAGGCTTAGCTCCTATGGAAACGCAGCGAAGCAACCGGTCTTCAAACAATACGGCGCCGCTTCGCACGGGAGACAAGAGATGGCGCAAGCGGTCGCGATGCCAACTGCCGCCAACGAACGAGCATACGGCGTCGAGAGCCGGCGTCTTTAGCAAACGATCGTTTCGACTTAAAAGCGGCGCGCGTTCCGCAGGTGGCGACAGTCGCAGAAACAAAAACAGGCGCGGTAACAACAAGGAACTCCAAAGCAAACGACATCAGTACCTCGAAACAAACAGTCAAAATATCCCGACAAACCATTTTTTAATCGATTTTCTGTCCATTCAATATGTTCTAATAGTAAGGATGATAAAATAATGCATTGGCAACTGATATCAAAAAAGCTCGCGCCATTTTTAAGTCGAAACGATCGTATGCTACACTCTAAGCCCGGTCCCACTTAGTAAGAGGGACATTTCTTCGATTTTTTCCCACTTAACTTTAAGGGGGGCGACAGACCTCTTAATATTGCATGGGGATGCTCCCTCTTAATTAAGTGAGACACCACCCCTCTTAAAGTAAGCGATACGACGTCTCCCTTAAATTCGAGGTCAGTCCCCCTTAGTAAGAGGGACATTTTTTTAGATATTTTCCCCCTTAAATTTGGAGGGACGGTGGCCCGCTTAAAATGCAGGGGTATAGTCCCCCTTAAGTCGGGATGACACTGCTTATACATCATAAAAGATACATTCTACAGACATGTTCCAACACTTGTCACCGCGACACCAGTGCTTCGGACGCCACGAGGCAACCAGTTCAAGAGGTAGCTTTGTCACGTGGCATACAAAGCACGGATGTCGCGGTGACTCCTTTTGGAACATGTCTGCAGAATGCATTTTGTATGACGTATAAGCAGTGTGACCTTGGCTTTAGGTTATCTCTCTTATTGTATCGTAGAATTTCTGCTCCTTCGTGTTTCGACTGTCAGCTGACATGCTGCACTGCAGTGATGCAGTTCTCGCACTTTCACTGTTATTGTTTAACCAAAGTTATTTTGTGCCGCGTAACGGAATTGAAAACTGATCTGTATACTATGATTGATAAACGGAATCAATATGTAAAATAAAACAGTAACAATCTTTAAAAGTAAACATGTGTTTTATTTGCCATGACACAAGAAACTACATTGTAACGTTGTATCAAAATATTAATTTAATAACAATGTTCTGGTGGCTTATACGGATAAGGAAGAGATTAGGACGACGCCAGAAATCGGCGTTTCTTGGAAACTATCACACAACAAATTTCGTGCTGCAAAGTGACTGATTTTGCCTATCATAAGCAATTACAATGCAACCGTGCTGCAATATTTTTTCTTTCAGCGGATAACACGAAGAAGATACGAGTATACATTCTAAAAGAAAACCCGTGCGCCTACTTTCTTGCACAACACTTGGAAAGACAATCACCATACCTCACAGAGGCAGCTCAGCGAATGTAGATGCCGAAACATATGATTATACCAAAAAAAAAATGCAGTCCGAGTTTGACACTAAGCAATACAACTGTGACGTTTTGCATTGCTTAATGTCACAATTCAGACTGTTTTTTTTTTTTTTTTTGTCTAATCATATGTTTCGGCATCGTGATTCGCTGAGCTGCCCCGTGAGTTACGGTGATTGGCTATCCACTGCTGTTCGGGAAAGTAGATTCCTGTGCTTTTTTTAGAGTGCAGTTACCTGCTTCATAGCATTAAAAACAAATTACTCGGCGTTTCTTGACATCAGCAGAAGCTCAAAAGTTTTGCTGTTTTTGAACTTCCATAAGCAATTTTCTGAGCTTCTCCAACATGAACTGAATCGAAACTCGTCATTTTCAACGAGCAGACACTGGAGGAGTCCCAGGGTTTGTCCATATGCCGCAGGGTAGGAGAGGCCCTTTATGTAATACACCCATAAGCACATGACTAGTGCTTTCTCCAGAGTCGTGCTAGCGAAGAGTCTCACTGACCGCTTCCTAGAAACGATCTGTTTCTCCGAACCGAAGAAAGTCTTGGGTCCTGGAACTCTTTCGTCAGGGGTACGGTCGTCCTGCAAGCAGCAATTGTTAAAAAATTGCGTCAGCGTCAAAATTACATTTCTAGTTTTGCATCCGCTTTTTCACGTACCATAGGTGATGAGAGAACTTCTGGCCAATCGAGACTGGAGGATGGTCTTCATTGTTCAAGAATGTTGTTTGGTTGTCTCCGCAGAAGGCCCCTTTTACCTCCTCCAGTTTTCCCACAAAGGTGACCATTGTGTTTGTGAACCAAAGCTGTGCATCCACCTTTAGCTGAATGAAAGACCACATTGTTTTCCTTTAGATACAAAGAGTGGCAATTATAATGAAGGTAATGAAGCGCTTTCACCTGTTTTCAAGCAGGCGGTAGGAAACAAATGCAAAAATAAAGTGCAAAACAGTTAAAATATTCGAAACCCAATCGTATACGATGAAATAGCGAGTGACATTAGCTTGTGATGTAACTTCTGCGACTGTTAATAACAGGCTATATTTGAGCTAGTTGGTACATGATGCAAAAGTAAACGGTCAGCTAGAACGATAGTTCTAGCTGACCGTTTACTTTTTACTGTTAATATTTGACACGAGAATTGACTGCTGTTTTAAGTAATTTACGAGAATCGATTTTTTATTACCAAGACAAAACGAGAACGCATTTAGTAGTAGCGGAATATTAGAAGCCCCATGTGTTTTGGAAAACATGGATTCCATTCGCGGCTTGAAGCTGCAGAAGAGATCTGATGCATGTTTTAGAAAGCAACGTAATCAACTCAAAAAATATATTTCTGTAGACATTTCGGCGCAAGCCATTCATATCTTCTTTTTTCCAGAAGCAACGCATATGCCAACAGTACGTAAATAGTGCCTACCATATATACAAGAATACAAAAAGTTAATAATTACCGAGTTCGTTGTGGGCGGTGTGCGGGTGGCCGCAGTAAGCACACAACTCCGGGTGGTGCGTTCCACCGCGCAGAAGGTCCCGGTAGAGCTCTTTACACGAGCGATTAGTGCAGAACCCCCGTCTGATTCCCTTCACGTCCACATTCGCAGCGATTGCCTCACTCTGAAAACAATATTTTTAACGGTCATTTCAGGCCCATAGTCAACCTAGCCCAAAAACGCATAAAACTACAAAAGACAAAGCAAACTTCCGTTTATACATTTTTTGCAGGTGTGCGACACAAGAAATTCAACCAGCCACAGAAAACAAAGAGGATAATAAGCAACATACATAAAACCTCCAATAACAAAAGCATGGTCGGCGCCGAAAAAAAACAATGACAGGTAGCTTTGCCAGCGCGACAGTCCAAATATAACGAACAAAAAAGTACGCCAAGGAAATATATAAAAAAAAAAAAGCACTCCCGGGCCACCGCTGCACCCTTCCCCTCTTTCCGCGGACGGTACGACGCCGACGCAACGCGAACGCGCGGAGGAAAAAGCCTTTTTTTCCTCTTTTTTTTTTTTGTGTGTGTCTGTGGTTTGAATTACAAGCTTCCCCCCCCCCCCCCCCCCCTCCTCGCGCGCATACACACACATTATGGCTTTTTGCTCGCTTCCCACTTGAAGCAAAAGTTCACAATCACTGCAACGCTAACGATGTCTACAATATAACGTTGAGGTGTAAATTGCTGTAATGAATTCAAGGGCAAACAAACGCAAAATCGCCAACATTGTTTCCGTCAATCAACGCTCTCGGGCGGTCAACCGCAAGCATTTAGAGTACACACCGAGAAAAAATCGGCGTTCCAAGCTTACGAAGAGTGACTGCCCGAGCTAGGGTGTCTTTATGTTCACTTTGCCTTAGGGAGGGTGATGCCATACTTTGTAGTACCCGATGCCCACAGTGCACGCTCTCGGATAAAATACAAGGAAATTGCCCGTAATAAAATGCCGGCGTAGCAGTGCCAAAGCTAGCAGCTCGAGCTGGGGAAGAACGAACGCGCGTTCGAAATTAAAAAGTAGACAAAAGCGTTGGACAGAAAATGGTCTGATATCACCAGCCTAAGATAGACGCGTACACATTGGGACGCCCTAGCCCACTAAAAGTGTTTTGTGCGAAAGATAGCCCTGCGGCTTACGACAGGGTAAAAGATTAGCGACGCTTTGTCCTAGTTGAACGAGCAGATCAACGAAGCGACCGCAGACTAATTCAGTCAGGTGAAAATCTTCTATATGCAAAGATCGTGCACTTCACAGCCAGCGTGAAAATATTGATGACTCGTTATTCCCACCCGCAATGTACCCAAAACAAAAGCGTCAATATAACAGGACTACTCACCCGAAGGAAGTCAAACGAGCAGCATGACGCTTGCGACTCTCCGGCCACGACCGTTTCCAGCTCTCCGTGAATTGGCGCGAAGCCTTAGCACCGTCTGAACTCTTTGCCGTGGATTAGTGCGCCTGCACCTCTCCTCTTGACCGAACTACATTGGTCAAGTTAAGAGGGACCAGTCCCCTCTTAATATGAAGGGACACGCGTGAATTTTTTTGTCGGTCTTTCCTACTCAGAGGGACCAAGGAATCGGTTTCCTTGGTCTCTCTTAATATGTTGGTGTCCCTCTAGATGTTGCTATTTTATTTTTCCTTTTCCCTCTTAAAAAGAACTGTCCCCCTGAAAGCATCGTTGTCCCCTCTAAAATCAGAGGGACAGCGTTTTTTATGAGAGACCGGTTTTAGAGTGTAGAGACGCCGGCTCTCGGGGACGTATGCTCGTTCGTTTGCGGCAGTTGGCATCGTGACCACTTGCGCCATCTCTGGTCTCCCGTGCGAAGCGGCGCCGTATTCTTTGAAGACCGGTGGCTTTGCTGCGTTTCCATAGGAGCTAAGCCTTTTTTTTTCTTTACTTTTTCCTCAGGTAAGTTCGCTCTTTGCAAATTTTACAACAAAAAAAAATGCACCATCTGTGGGCAACGTTGCACAAAGTCGTAGCGCGATAGGTTGAGAAACCGAATTTCGCGGTCGCTTTAAAGAGCCTGGCCGCTCCTTGAATCAACCTGTAGTATAATGTACGGCAATTAAGGCATAAGCGTGCATGCAGCTGATCATGTGCCCTGCTGCTTCCAAACATAGCGCGGGGCAATGATGAACACTAGATCACGTGATTGCTTGTTTTATCTGCGAGGTGAGAGGACAAACCCCCTCCTTTCCCTCGAATTGTTTCGGGACTGCCGTTTGGTGCACGATAACAACAACACTAATACGTGTTTTCTATGTTATATCTACTATCGTCGACAATATTAACTGGAACAATCCTTCGTGCTTCTTTGGCGTACCGACCAGTTTTTTTTTTTTTTTTTTTTTTTTTTAGAGAGTTGTGGTGGGAACTACGAATGGAATGCGAAGTTGAGGTCCCGTACTTCGGACTATTTGACAAATTGAGCGATAATGAAGCTGATTGGGACCGCGAGGGAACGTCGAGCATTGATCGTAAAATTGTTGGACGGCCCCTTTATTACTTCCGGATAACGGCACTTCATTGACGAGCGCAATGTTTACACCACGGTGGTTCACAGGCAGGCGGTGCGTGTGCGGGCATGCCTGCCTCGCGCCATTCCGTTTACCATAGCTCATGGCCAGTGCCCATTCCAAACTCGCGTCCCATGTTTGAAAACACTACCAACTGCTGGTCTACCTGAAAGGCTGGTTATACCCTGTTTCACTCGAAGTCCGACCGCAGCCGGCGCTACTATCTGATGAAGCGAATCAAACAGTGCCAAAAGTAGTACATCCTTGTGGTCCTCATCATTTTTGTTTTTCTATACGCCTGGTGTCACACACGAAACCAAACAGGCACGGTGATTGCGCCGCGCCGCGACCCCGCGCTTCCTCCTGTGCGTCGTTGCCTTAGTCAATGATAGCAACCCCACAAAAACATTCAGCACCAGCGCCATGACGGTGCACTTTTCGGGCTGCTTGATTAGCTCCTTCGAATCGCGGCTTGGGCTGCAGTCCTAAACAGTCTCAGCATCTAGGGCTCTAAAATCGACAAACACAAAGTATGAGCAGAAGTTTACGGAGCGCACTGATTGGACTGTCACGACGATGAGTTCGCGCTTTTGTCGCCGGCATCCAATAGGCGCTCTCCGCGAACTTTCTGCTCAAACTTAGTATTTGGCGAGTTTAGGGCGAGTTGTTGCAAACGTTCCACCAAAAACAGGACCAAAACCTCGTTCTTCGTTCCTTCTCAGTTTATGAACGAGTTCCCGTTACAGGCTCCAGCGGTTCAAAAAAGAAAAAGCGTTTCCGTCAGGTTTCTAAGATTGGAACTTGCCGTTCCGTTAACGTTACTTTGCGTCTTTTAGTCAAATGTTGCGCTAAATATTCCGTCGATAAAACAAAGCGAATGAGTGAAGATATCCGCATCGAACTTTACGTGTCGACCGCCCCGATTACATCCGGTCCCGTTCTTTGTTTTCTACTATCTTTCGGACACTTCCACATCCCTCGAAGTCGGATGTTGAGTGATCGCGCTGCCGAACCCAAGGAATCCTGAGATCAATGCCCACCCCGCCCCGTTTCGATCTGGATGAGCGTCGTACCGGCTCGCGGTCGTGTATCACTATACAGCTCGATGCACGTTAAAGACCCCGGGCTAGCGGTTGTAATGCACTGGCTAAATTGCTCGTCCACAGTGGGTAACAATGTCGCCAGGTTCAGGCTGTCTAACCTCCCGTTTTAAAAACAGATAACTATTAATTATTTGTTGAAATAGCCGGAAATAAAATAACTAAATTCCTACTAAATTGGAGTAAAATTGCAAATAAAACAACAAAAATAAAAGGAACACAGTTCCTCCTGCCGATCCCTCAAAAGCGCAACGAGTTCCGGTTCCAGTTCCACCGACGCAAAATGAAACGGCGAAGTTCCTCCGCTCCTCATAAAAGGAACGCATTCCAGGAACGTCGTTCCTTAGAACGCCGTTCCGTGCAACACTGCATCTAGATGAAAAGGTAGGGTTGAAATGTTTTTTTTTTTTTTTATCGATAAATAATTGGTTTCTACAATGTTCTCGGTTTGTATTTCTGCTTGTTTTTGTGTGGTTAAGATGCGTTTCGTTTTTGTCACGGCTATATTAATTTACCTAACACGGATGCATTTATTTGGATGCCTGGCCCCACACACAAGCAGAATACTTTTTTCTTGGGCCATCAATATTTATCTCTAATATTTTTATCAGAAATAAATATGTATGCATGCATGCATGCATGCATGCATAAATGTGTGTGTGTATGTGCGCGCGCGTGCGTGCGCGCGCGTGTGTGCGTGTGTGGGCGTGTTTGTGCGTGTGTGTGTGCGTGTGTGTGTGTTTGTGTGAAAACTTCAACACTACGGCATTGCTATTAAGGAGGTGTCGGCAGTTCTCGGCCGATCATGCTCCTCTTCCTCCCTCGTTCTATTGTGGGTGCCACACACGGCAGTCGAGCCTTCCAGCCGGCCTCGGACCAAAACTACCCGGAATATTTAAAGCCCGTGAGCAGCCACCTCTATTTCCGCATGACGTCATCATAGAATAGGGCCTGAGCCCGGCACCGAGCGTCCTGCGGCGCTGCGACTGCAGCCTCAGCCGAACTCTCAGGTAGCACTGCTGTCCAATCAGCCTGTGCTCTACCTCACTCTGATGACGTTAAGATGCCAGCGCACGGGCTTTAATTATTTTATGCACGTTTGTTGCAAGTCTGGCTTCAGGGCGCCGCCATATTGCTCAGTTGGGGTGGGCTTGGAAACGTCGTAATCCAATTACGACGCCTTAGCAAGCCTTCGTAATAGGATTTACGCGTTAACTGAGAAGACCGCGGCGCCCTGACGCCGGACTTGGAACTTGCCGGACTTTTCACTTGCTCTCGTCCCCAGCCCCATTTTGGGCATTTCCGGTATGGGCGAAAAAGAAATAATAAAACATTTCGACCTGCAAATGGTAAAAAAATAGAGGGGAGACAAAACGAGAATTGTGACGGTTACGATTATATCCATAATGTATTCCATTGGCATGGCGACGGGAAAACAATGTCCTCGCCCATACTGGAAGTGACGATATTTCGAGATGGCGGCGCCCTTGTGAAAAAGGTCTACAACTATTTTGGTCGACATTGTCAAGGCTACCGTAGCTTCTAAATTGCTCCAGTCAGACGCTGCTGCAAGAGCAGGTGGCCGAGGCGTCGCCTTGCGTCTCATTCCGATTCGTTTGGGTAACCTGCTGACAGAACTAAAGCACTGGAAAAGCCACTCTAGCCTTGACAACGTTGCACAGAATAGTCGACGCCGAGTATAGGTGGTGCTGCTCGGACGGACGGACGTTTGACGCCTCATGTTGGCGCCTTGCGCAGCAGAGCTGGGCGACATTCTGAAGGGGAGGAAATAGCATTATCGAAGAGAGGTGTCGATCAGGCATGCGTCCAGTTGAAATAAGGCGTTCGCAGTGCGCTTGTCTACGGTTTGCATTGATTAAAGTAACAGAGCTCACGGGTTGGTCATTTCAAGCCATGTTGATGTGCCAGCGCGTTTAGCAACTATGACAGGTTGCATGAAATACTGGGTGATTCAAGAAGCGGCCAGGCTTTTTAAATCGACCTCAAAATTCGGTTTCTTAACCTATCGCGCTATGACTTTGTGCAGCGTTGCCCACCGATGGTGCATTTTGTTTGGTAAAATTTGCAAAGAGCGAACTTACCTGAGGAAAAAGTAAAGAAATAAAAAGGCTTAGTTCCTATGGAAACGCAGCGAAGCCACCGGTCTTCAAACAATACGGCGCTGTTTCGCACGGGAGACAAGAGATGGCGCAAGCGGTCGTGACGCGATGACGGCCGCCAACGAACGAGCATCAGCGCCGAGAGTCGGCGTCATTAGCAGACGATCTCTTCGACTCAAAAGCGGCGCGCGTTTTGCAGCGGCGACAGTCGCAGAATCAAAAGCAGGGGCGCTAACAACAAAGAACTGCAAAGCAGACGACAAAGGTACCCCGAAAAAAAAAACAGTCAAAACATCCCGACAAACCATTTTTTTAATCGATTATGTGTCCATTCAATATGTTTTATTAGTAATGATGATAACATAATGCATTGGCAACTGATATCAGAAAAGCTCGCGCCGCTTTTGAGTCGAAAAGATTGTCTGCTAAAGACGCCGGCTGTCGGCGCTGTATGCTCGTTCGTTGGCGGCAGTTGGCGTCGCGACCGCTTGCGCCATCTCTCGTCTCCCGTGCAAAACGGCGCCGTATTGTTTGAAGACCATTGGCTTCGCCGCATTTCCATAGAAGCTAAGCCTTTTTCTTTCTTTACTTTTCCCTCTGGTAAGTTCGTTCTTTGCAAATTTTACAAAAAAAAAAATGCACCATCTGTGGGCAACGCTGCACAAAGTCGTAGCGCGATAGGTTAAGAAACCGAATTTTGCGGTCGATTTGAAGAGCCTGGCCGCTCCTTGAATCACCGAGTAGAAAGGGTTCTAGTTTTGCGCACTAACGGAACGAAGTGCACACGGCACGCCCCATAGAAGGACTGAGGATTAATTTCGACCACCTAGGAATTTGATGACGTGAAACAAAATTTCATTAACACAGTGACGGCACATTTTACGCGAGAGCATTTTGTGGGCGTATAAAAGAATTAATAAATACGTACAATATTTTTGACCCTAATCAACACGGTTTCGGGCATAACAGATCTACCTTTTCCGCCATTCTTGTTTTAACCCAACTTCTTAATAAGGCTCTTCATGACAGTAAGATTGCTGTGGTTGTGTTTCGAGATATAAAGAAGGCTTCTGACACAGTTAATCACACCGCCCTATGGACACGTTTCGTAAGTATGTGTTTCGTTGCAAAATATCCGAACTGTTCAATATTTATTTTTTCGATAGAAGACAATCCGTGATAATTAATTTATTTATTTCTAACCCACAAGCTGTGTTAACTGGGGTGCCACAAAACTCAATTCTTGTGCCAATTCTTTTCTTTTTTTTACGTTAATGACGTTACGTGTTTATTAAAATACTCAGACGCATTATTGTACGCGGATGATAGGCAATGGTCTTTGTAGGAGATTCGGGAGTTGAACTGGAATGTAAAATATACGAGGAGCTTTCTAGAGTCCTATCATGGTTCCAAGTTCCAAGTAATCAACATACACTTAATATTTAAAAAAAAAAATACACACTGTTTCTCTGAAGGGAAAAAAAGATAAACCACGACCAGTTGAGATAAGTGTTGAATCATGTTTCTTCCTACCAATATTTGTGAGTCCTATTTGAGTATGACATAAATTGGAAAAGTCAAATTAAAATCATATGTTCAAAGCTAGCGTACTGATGCCACACACTATGGAAGGCACGGGAATATTTTTAATCGTTCACTTTGCGAATACTATATTTTTCGCTTGCGCACAGTCCTCAAAGGTCCTGGGTCAGTACGTATCCTACCTATCTGAATCTGGCTATTCGTCTGCAGAGACGGGTGCTCAGAATAATCACATTCTGAAAACCCACTGACCCAAGTAGACCTTAGTATACCAGTCAATGTGAGACTTACCTGTATATTCTTTGAATAAACTAGCGCTAGCTCAAAGTGTTCATAAAAGCATAGCATCAAATGAACCATTCTCATTAGGCTTATTTCACTCTCCAAAGAGGCAAACGAGGGCTGCTACAAATCTTAACTTCAAGTTGCCTCCATGTCGAAATACGTATGGTCAAAGACTAAAGAATATAAAGGCGCATTAATTCGCAGTTCAATGCCCAACGATAAGAAACAAAAATCAAACTTCTTGCCGTGTTTAGAAAAGAATCGTATGTTTGATTTAGAATAAAATTTATGCTTAAACGTTTTGTTAGGTCAGTAATGTCTTTGTTTGTTGTTTGTTGTTTTATGTGTTTGCCTGTCGCAATGTGAAATTTATTTTCTTTGGACCCCACACTAGCCTCAAGGCTATGGGTCCAATCAATTTTTGTTTGTAAAAACTAGCCTTGAAACTAAAAGAATTGAATTGAATTGAATAATCTTCCTACAAATTGTACACCTCTTGGCTGGGGTTCGAACACGCTCACTGGGAATCCGTAGGCCGCGGCGCCTTGTCTTATAGCAACCTAGGGTTTTTTTTTTCTTTATTACATTGGCTACACAGCAGCCGCGAAGTAACACAAATGGTGAGACTTATACTAAGTGTCTCTCACACTTTTTTAAGAAACAGCACATTGAAATCGCAATTTTGTATCGTTCCAAACAGACCTGAGGTGTTACCAGCAGGGTAATCCAGGCCCTACAAAAGGTATACTACAAAAATATACATGATTTTACCTAGAGGACTATCATTTAGCGAAGTTACTTCATATGTGTCTCACATCTTCAAAGCATACTCGCTTCTGGATGCAGATTGTCTTTATTTATTTTCACTTGTCTTTGCTTTGCTGAAAGATTTCTATCGCTCGAAGTAGATGTAGACTTAAGTGCAACGACCTACTTTTATTTACTTCTAAGCAGAATGTTTTCCTGTGCAGTTTTTTTTTTTATTTTTTTCGATCCCATCCCCACACGAAGAGAATTACAGGTAAGAAAAACAACTCATCGTTTATTTTATTTTGGAATTCCTTAAATGTTTTAGGATGAATCTTATTCAAAACTCCCTGTTATTTATAACATATATTAAAAGACATGATACTTTGTATGTAATGGCAATGGCTTGTTCTTGGTCAAATATGAAACTGGTAATGCGAATTCCTTCGAAGGTCGACGTGTGAAACTTGCTTTACTTCAAGTCTTTGAGGAACATGCACGACATTGCTCTCTGGGGACTCTAATTTCCCTCGACGTACCGGTAGAGGCCACAAGGAACAATAAAAAAATTCTATACCAAGTGAACGGTTCCTGAATTCCTTATGAAGAGAACTTCAAATTTGTATACTTCCAGGGGGCCCAAAAGGTAGACAGAGCACACAATGTTCAACTGGGCAACAGTCAAATTTAAATACAGCTTTGAGTAATACCGGTGTTTCTATTTTATAAAAAAAAAACAAAACAATAGGTGACATCATGATTAATGGAGGGTGGCAAAATAGTTTTCTCAAAAACTACACTTGTCTTCTCGAAAGAAAAAAAAAAAAACATTTATTTACTGCTTTTGTTTGTCAAGCTGGCGGTACGTTTAGCGAGTGTTGTTTACACTCACCTTCGACATGTCTAATTAGCTTTTAAACTCACCTGGAAAGAAAAATATAAGAGTCATGAACTTTTCAGCAAACAACTTTCCCTCGCATGTATGTAGTACATGCTAATTTATCCTAGTGTATCTCATAGGTGGCCTTTACGTATTGAACTCCCTGCGGACAGCACTGACTTAGCTCATGTCAACTAGTAACAGGTTTATGCAACCTGATTTGAGACAGGCGCAAGCAACCGTACTGGAATTCACTCAAGCGCTCTCGGAACAGGTTACGTTCAACTGGATTTGGCGACTATAATCTCCTGTTGTGTTCATGAAAATATTTGACAGGCCTTAATTAAACTTAAATCTGCTTTGGAACGAGCAACATTGAGTCCAGGAACCGTTGGCTCACGGAGCTCACGGACACGCTGCGAAGCACGATTGCCGTCTTCTAGCATCGGAGGACAGCTCCTGTGTTTCGAAGTCTTTGGTTTCTTTTAAGCGAGAGGAAAATCATGGCGACCCATGACGGTGTGAAGAGTAGAGCTGAACAGGCGCATAATTGGGTTGCTGCAACAGCTGTGGATGCCCAGAAGTCGGGTAGTTGTAGCTGGGACCTGCCGCAGGCACGCTCCTGCTATCTGGAGTTGATGAACCGTGTACCGCTTGTTCATAATGGCCCCGTTGCTGTGCCGCATGGTGATGACGAAGTTGTTGCTCGATTAGGTGTGGTTGCTGGTAGGGTTGCTGGTAAAGATGTTGCTGCGGGTGCGATTGTTGATGGAGATTGTGGTGCGGCTGCTGAGGCGGAAGTGGAGGTGGCTGTTGATGCTGGTACGGGAAGAGATGAGAGAACGGCGCTGGTTGGTACCCGCGGCCTTGGACGGGGTAACCCTGGGCCGGATCTACGAAGCGACCACGCTGCGTCGGCACCTGTGGCGCTATATGTGACTGCACGGGCGGCCTATCAATCTCTGGAGCAGGAGGTTGAGGGTTCGGAAGGAAGTAGTTTGCCGCCAGGCCATCGGGCAGCCTCTGGAAGTCTGAAATTTGGGGAACCAGAACAGCAGCCGGCCCAGGACTCTGCGCTTCGTATCCAGCCTGGTAGGGGACAGTGGCATACGAGATAGGGAAAGGCTGCTGCTGGAACTGGAACCCTAAGCTGGCAGGGTGTACCGTGTTGATCGGGAAGATGTTTCCGATGTTGGGATTTTGAAACGGGGGCACCTGCAAGGGAATGCGTCTCTGAGGAACGTGAGAAGGACCGGCACTCCTCTGGTCGTCGTACTGGACTGGCGTGTTGAGGCCCCCCGTGCTGAGGGTCCCATCGGCTTTGATGAGGGCCACCTGCTGCACGATCCTTCCGTTCACTTCTTTGGGCACGAGCGCCGCGCCTCGGGTGGTGTCCCCGTCCCTGAGAACTCCCCGTGGACGATACGGTCCCACAGGAACCCGGGGGTGCTGTTGGATTCCATGCACAAGATTGACCGGGCGACCGAGGTGGAAGATGTTTGGACTGTAATGGCGGAGCGCTGCGTGAGAATCCATTTTGACGGCGCCGATCGGAAGTAACGGCGACTCAAAGTTGGCGGCGACGCTTTTGACGGGGGGAACCTTGAGTTCCGTGTGTTCCGTGGCCGCCTTGGGAGGGGCCACAGCTTTGACCACAGGCTCACTCGCTTCTAGGACCTTAGTGTGTCCGACGGGCAGCAGGGGCGGGGCCGGTGAGAGCCTGCGCAGGAGTCTCGTCGGGGGCGGAGAGTGTATGGCCGTCTTGGCGCTTGCCTCGACGACTGACCCGGGTGCAGCGGTGTCCACCATGACGGTGGCCGTGCGGCTGGGCTTAGTGCCGGGCTCGTTGGTCTGCACCTTGGCCCGGAAGCCCAATTCGTCGGCCACGTACTCGACCAGCCGGAGCCGGCCGTCGGCTCCCCGGAAGCCGTAGGCGCCCATCTTGCGGCCTAGGGCGTCGCCGGACTCCCTCTGGAATTGGTCCCAAGCGAGGCCCTCGATGTTGAAACCGAACTCGTAGTTGCCATAGTCCTGCGGGGATATACCTAGCTATTGGTAGAGAAGTGCAAGTGCTCTAGTGTATTAGTGGCAGAGGGGAAGAAAGTCTAACTTTCCCGTGAAATGCAGAGCCCTCTGTGGTTCTTTTCAAAGAAGGAAGCTAAGGACTTAAAATTTTAAATGTAACAGTTGTAGTGACAATGGGCAATGAAAAGCAGCCTTTTTATGTAAAAGAAAGTAACAAAGGCAGGCATCCCCGTCTAGGCGCATGCGTAAAGCTTGATGTCCTTTAATAAGATAAAATAAAACATAACCTGTACAACAAATCCACCATAGACTGAAAAACAAATGATGGCGACAAACTGAAGGAAGAAGGTCGAAGCATTAATTTCTTGGCATTCTTTTCTTCCAGATCAAAAGGATTTTTCTAAATTAACTTCCTTTAATTTAAAAAAAAATCAGCCTTTCCACTCTGGTGAAGAAGGAAGACCAGCAAAGCTCTACGCTCGTCCTGTGTGTTTTTTCTTCGTCCTCGCCTGTTTTGCGCGCTGTTTCTTACGATGAATTCCCACCAACTCGCTCAACTTTCCATTCTTCTATGATCGACATATTGTAGACCCTGAAATGGGGAACGATAAAAAAAACAAAAAAAACAGACGTTCTCTTCGTCCCTTTTTTTTATCCGTTTTTAATGCAAAACCATTAACTGTCTCATGGAGCGAGCTGACGTCATCAGATTGAAGCGCGAAAACGGCACCTAGTTTCCTTCGGTTCCGTTGGCTGGCGCGCGTCGACGGGGCTCCCATTGGCCGCTGCGCTCATCAGTCTCCACGATCGCTCACCCCATGGCGCTGCGTGTCCATCAGCGCGGCGTTAACACGGAGCGTCCAAGGTTACCGTGCCCAGGGGAGCACACGCGCTGACCGGTGACGAAAAGTACGCTGCAGACGAAAAAGGGAGCGAACGAGGGACTGGCATGCTTTCGCATTCACAACTCATAAGGAATGCGTAGTTGTACCTCGATCTTTTTTATCGTTCCCGATCTTAGGGTCTACAAGATGTCGATTCATTAGCAGCTCGCCTGCACTCAATCACTGCTTACACTTCTAAGATAGCTGGAAAGGTTTCCGCCATCTATGAGCACCGGCGGCAACCAGACTGGTTGTCTGGTTGCCGCCGTCGCTCATAGATGGCGGTAGTTGTCCAGAGTTTTGTGTAGTGTAGTGTCAACATTTGTTTGTTGTGGACACGAAACTGGGGAAACTAGCCCATAACAGCTCCACTGTAAAAGTAATGTAGTCATTTTTATAACCATATGTTACGGATACAGACGTAGAACAACAATTATAATATTTGCAATGCCTTGATTACCTGCAGAATGTGCTAAGAAAAGGATATAATTAAATAGCTTAAACCGTGCGTGCCCTCCGATGTCTGACTTGCCATCGGGGTTATCGTTTCTCGCTCGCCTCAGTTTTCTGATGTTCGTTCTGTGTCGCTGCAATCAATTTTAATAGTTAACGTCCTTCAGTATTATTTTTTTCATTCTTGTGAGGGTAATTGTATATGACACGATCAAGGGGTGTGTCCAAAAAAACGGTATTACTTTACCGGCCTATAACCGGCCGGCACAAATATTGCCGCGCTGGTACCGGCAGGCCCATAACCGGCCGGTATTAGAGTGGTAAACAGATTTGATATTGAATATTTATTAAAAACATTCCGTGCATCAACGAACCAATCCATTCCATTGTTATTTGATTGTCAAGCTAAAATATGCCACCCCTTAAGGAGAGTCATAATTGACTTGGTGTTTTCAGGTTTTATGAGCATTAAGAACATTCCTTCCAGAAACACCCTAGGCAGAAAACAATTTACCGCAAAAATTGCACGAAACGTTCATCTAAAGCGAAAAAAAAATTGCCAGTTTGGAAGTAATTCCTTATTAGTTTAACATCATAAAAATATAATTGAAAAAATAACGAACAAAAAGTTAGGGCGCAAACAAGCTGGTGACGCTGGGCGCAAACAAGCTGGCTTCTTTCCTCATAGCACTTCACCAGCTTGTTTGCGCCCTAACTTTTAGAGCTGTGTCTGGGACTTCGTGTTGTGTTGTTTTTCTTTCGCCCCAGTCACGGGGTTTTGCCTAAAATGTTTAAAAAATAATTCATCTGTTTATTTAATTAGGAGTGTAGCGATTTTATTATGTTGAGTTCAGAATGCAAAATATTGTAGTTTAGATCATAGCTATTTAACAATGCTTCAAATAAACAAATGTAGAGTTAAATTATTCTAAAATTATGGTACTGTTTCATACAAAACTAGTTTAATGGTGCTAGAGTGGTTCTAATGAAATCGCCTTTTATGACGCAAACTCAATTTACGAAGACTAACAATTAAACTAAAAAGTGTTTTTTTCCGCATTTCACAAGACGCGTGTTAATTCTGTGTTACAATATTTGTGGAATTAATTGTTCTCGATCTTGCAATGCAACAAAGCATTACTATTTAATAAAGTTTCGGAATATTTTGATTTGTGCAGGGGAGGTTCATCAATGTTGTCCTCGCGATCCAGCTATCTCACGACTTTCTTCCTTGTTTACTCGCAACAGATGCCAGTGGGGAAACCTACTTCGTTCTGCAACAAACCACGCAGCACTCTTTTTATAGGACAGATCTAAAAAATGAAAGCCGTTTACAACTCCCTGTAACACCGAATTCGAGCGCAGCTCTTGAGGAGGAGGCGAGAAGGGTATTGAGCGGAGGGTATGCCTCTCCTCCCTCCTCCTCACTTCCTCACCCTGTCTGCTACAACTCCCTCCAAGCGGCGTCGCCGTCGCCTCACGAGGGTCACGTGACGTCACCGGGGTCACGTGACCTCACGGGGGTCACGTGACGATGACGATGACGATGACATCATCACGATGACGTCATCGTCACTGTCATTGTCATCGTGATGACATCAGTTACGTCACGTGTGACGTCATCGTGATGACGTCATCGTCCTCGTCATCATCACTGACGACGTCATTGTCATGGTCATCATCACTGATGACGTCATCGTCATCGTCATCACAGAGGACGTCATTTGAATCGTCATCGTCATCGTCACTGATGACGTCATCATTGATGTCACCAGTGACGTCACGCGTCCCATCATGCAGCGCGCGGTTACAGCGACGGCGACGCCGATGGCGACGGCGACGCCACTCAAGCCGGAAATGGGCGCCTAAGAGCTGCGCTCTTATAAGGAAGTGTCTCTATGTTTATAATCATGTTTTAATAAAAAGGCATGATCGATTTTTTTCTAGGATGCTTAGTGCGCGTAGATTCAGCTATTGGTATAAAAAGACGAACTAAAAATGGAATCCCTTTAATAAAATGGCTGCCCTGAAGAGCAGAGCACTTTCATCTTAAAGATGTTAATAAACTCTTATACATCGTAGTAAAGTAGTGATTTGAGCTGTTTGATACTTCAACACGATAAAACAGCGCACAGAACGCGGAGTAAGAGAAAAGGACAAGTAGAACGAATGAGTGCCGTTTCGTTCTACATGTGCTTTTCTCTTCCTCCGTGTTGTGTGCGCTGTTTTATCATGTTCATGTCTTATACATCATAATACCCCAAGCTCGGTTGACTCAGCATTGTACTCACGTCTTGTTCTCGATGTAAGATGCTGTTGGCCGACTCGGAAACCACGGCGCGTACCAAGGTCGCCACGATCAGCAATCGCTGCACCTGCGCAGTATATGTTGAGACATGCTTAAAACTATCCCGCCAAAATAGAAATCGGTCATATACAATGTAGAACTGTATACGCACTAACCAACCGACAAAGCGAAGGATCGTGTTTGCTTTACATCCAGCGAAGCGGCAAAAACTTTAGTTCGATAAATTGCACCGTCAGTAACTCGACGTTACGTTCATTTTCGCGATTGCAACTGAACAGTTTCATGTTTGATCGGGGCTACATTTGGGGTGCGTTTTTATTCCTCAGAACAAAGCGTACAGTGACTACGGTATTCCTAACCGCGAAACGGAAGGTAGTTTATGCGAATAATATGTGCGTAATGTATTATTGCGCTATTTCTACTTAATGATATAATGTTTCGTTCGCTAATAGCCCAGTAAATCTTAGGATGACGTAACAAACCATTGAACGCCGCTATGGCGGCCGTCACATGACACCAAAATACTGTGATTCTGATGTGGCTTCGATGAAGGCTCACATTCCACCACATGGAGCTCACATGTACCGAATCATGATCCTTGGACCTACGTGACCGCCTTTATAACCTCCGTGCTCCTAGGTCTCTGGATTTGGATTCGGATTTGGATTTAGTGGCGTCCCCTTTGTAACGGGTGGCCGCTCGCCGGAAATTTCGGCGATGGCCTGCCAAAAAACGTCTTGCTCAGCCTGGTTTCCAGCTAAGACTAGCCGTGGTATCATTTTGAGATCACGGTTTCCAGCAATATAAATCGAAAGCACTAAATTGAAAAAAAAACGTTATAATAAATTATTTATTGTGTCTTGACATATTTTACGTTGCATCTGTAATTAGTGACGCCATATGCATGCATTAAAACAAAAACAAAAAATTGGTAAAGAGTTACATGTTTCTACCCTTTTTCTAATCTCAAGACTTATAACCCTGTCAGACGGTCATTTTAAAGGCCTTTAGAACAAGCTCCTTTATAAAATCGGGGAACCAGCGCACGCCGTAGGGCACGTGCGCTGGCTGACTTTATAACGGAGCTTAGTGAAAAGGAGTTTTAGAACGCCGTCTGACAGGGGTCCGCAACACTTTTAGTGCAAACAAACATCTGTACTTGTTGACATTTTTTTTTAATGACAGATTTACAGACGTTATTTATGAGCGCCAAAATGTACCGACTACTTGGTGCTCAAGACGAGGGCACCACGGCTTGCGACTTGTTTTTATAACAGCTTTTCACCTCTGAAAAAAAAAAAAACAAGTGAAAACCCCATTCGCTGGTTTGTATTATAGTAGGTGACAAGTCAAGAAGGTAGCGGCAAATGCCCCTCAAAGGGAATCATATATCCCTCCGCCACCTCCGCATCCAATAGCGTCCCATCGTTTCCGTGACGTTGCGGCCAACGCGCGAGGAGGGTCGTGCCTTTCTGTACATATTTGCTTTATCTCTCGACTTTGACTTAGCATTGTGGAAGCCACGAGAGGGAGATTAAGTCTTCCCCCTTCCGATGGAAACAAAGACGACTTTCGGGGATTAGCTTCCCCCTCCGATTGATACAAAGGCTGCTTTCAGGGGCTCGGTTCCTTCTCCGATGAATACAAAGGTCGCTTTCTTAAAAAGTGGGGGTCGGAGATAAGTTGGCACCACTCTGTGGCCATTATCTATCCATTGAAGCAGAACAAGGAGCGTTTCCAGTGAACTCTTCTTTCGATTGCGGAGGGATTTGAAACCGGCGCACCACGCTTGTGGGAGGAGCTTCTCCTACCTTCTTAACTTGTAACCGACTATAGCAGTGTCGCGCTAAAAGTGCGACACAGTTACTATGGTGTTTCAGTTTATTTTCCTTAAAACAAAAAGACGTTCATAAAAACTACTTGTGTGTCGGAAAGACCTTATTCGTGGCAATAACTTAATGTCACATTCGCCTGGGGCGCACCGCACTGCATGCACTGCGCTGCAGTGACGGACGCGTCACGTTCGCCTGGGGGGCTATGTTGCGCTTTTTGGACCCCCTGGAGACTAGGGAGAAGGAAGTGACGTCAACAACGCAGCAAATGCAGATTGGATGTTGCTTTTGTTTTCTTCTGTCAACATCCAATCTGCGTTTGCTCTAGTCGTTGACGCCACTTCCTTCTTCCAAGTCTCCTGGGAGTCCAAAAAGCGCAACATAGCACCCCTGGTCGTGTCGATGCGGCTGTACAACGTTTGTCAGGGGCTTCTTGCTGCGCGCGGCACCAGTGCGTTGCTGCAGGCAGCTGCACCAGCTGCACGGCCGGAAGGAGACCATGCAGGTCCTCGCACTGCGACCTTGAGTTAACGCTCTCAGCTTCCTTCGGCATCTCCTCTCTCTTGCGCCTCGTCGTTGGTCTTCGTTCCTCGTCTCGCGAAACATGGCGGCCCGCGGCCCGCGGCCCGAGAGAACGCGATGTCGACGCTGCTGTCTTCTTTCCCTCAAGCACTCTGCTCTGGCTACGATTCCAACAGTGACAACGGGTGTCGGTTTTTCCCTTTTCGGGAAATGTGTGTGTGTGCGGTGCTGCTTTGCGTCGGCCGCCGAATAACCAGTCCACCACGCCGGGCACGTGAAGCCTTCGTCGTTCGTCGGACCCAAGACGTCGGTGAGTCTTCGGACTTCGTTTGAACTTTTCTCTGGACTTTGAATCCCGCAGTGGAGACTTTCCTTTTTCGGAACTTTCGTCTTCTTTGCACCGGCGAACTTGTTTCCCGGCTGCAGCTTGTGTCGCGAGCGGTGAGTTGTTTCGCGTTGTGTCGGGAATTGAGTGCTGTCTTGTTTTCTTCGCGGCCCCACTGCCCGAAGGTTCGTGAGTGTGTTGTTGGAGTAACGCGTGTTCGCATTTCGTTTTGATGGTTTCGTAGTGTTGTCGCCGTCCTCGAATTTTCGTTACCCAAGTAAATTTCTTGTTTTTCTTTTAACCCCGGCGTGCCGTCTCCTCTGAGTTGATTTTCACACCGGACGGGGACCTATCGCTTCTCACAAGTCCGACAGTAAAGGCGCATATGTATAAACGCTCTGTTTCATAGTCCATGTGTTTTTGTTTTTACGTCTGCGGGCGAATTTTCGGTGTGACAGGTACATACCTGAACCATCCACTTGAAAGACAATTTATTACTTCCATTCCTCGCTAGATGGCGCGAGCCGCCGCCCCACTCTTGCGGATATTTTTAACCGCCCACCCGTTCATGTTTTGCCCTTGCGGTGACCGCACTACAGTTCTAGTACACCATAACCGCACCGAGCCCGTCGCACGGCGGGATGCTTGGCGTTCGACTGGTAGTGCGTCATGTGGTTCACCTACACAGTGGCGTGGCCTTGGGGGCAGCATTTTCTCGGTGCTGCGCGCGCCCCAAACGAATGTGACATAAGTGGCTAAGTTTAGTGTCCTTCAATATTGTCTGACTGAAATTCGGAGAAGCGCCGATGGTGTGTCCGCACTCAAGGTACCGCTCAGTGACGAGTCAGGCAGAAAATGACTCCGCCCAAGCAAGCGTTTTTAGTTGTAGTTTTCCTTTTTTTTTTTTTTCTGAGGAGCGTTTGACTGGTGGCTAGCGTTCGGACTGGTACTAACGTCACGGGCTCGCCCACGTGAAGGAGAAAAGTGAAGCTCATCAACACAATCAAACCGCTGGTACCCCCTCCCCTGTATCTGGGTCATAGTTGCCTGAGTGAAGAAAGGGAAGGATTCACGAAGGTCATGAACGGTAGGCACTCATAAAATAAGTAAGAGTGAACAAATAAAAACAAAAAAGAAACGGCAAAGCACAGTTTAAGAGCAGCTTATTACTTCTTTTTGATTAACTCACCCTCGCACGAGTGTTTGCCGCACTTCTATATTCGTGAATAATCTTCGCCTTTTAATTCACAAATCAGTAGCACAAGCACAAAAAAAAAACAAAAAAACGCCGGCTCGCGTTGAGTTATTATAATAATAATAATCTTTATTTTTCGGGTGCCCTAAAACGGCCGAGCGGCCTTCTCTTAGGTAATTTCTTGACTGACTGTACACTATGAAGCACTGTTAGCAGGGACACGACATTGGCACTTTTTTTTTTTATTTCACATTGAAATTGTATTGGCGAGCACAAGTTTTTACTGCTCAAGTGCCCCAAATGATATTTCCCACCACACTAGTAGTTTGGATTAAATATAGCCCTTTTAACCTGAGAGAAAAACAGAAATGTCCTATGGCCTCCTCGTGCGGGCAGTACCTGTGCATGCGGAGTGTGATTGTTCATTAAGCGAATTTAAAATATAATGCCTCATTTGAATCGGTTTTATTTTCGATCTATACACCAAAATTATTTTGATCCCCAACAAACTAGACATATGACAGTAGCAATCCCAATATACTTTCAACGCAGGATCGAGAGTTAGAAAGTCTCTACTAACTTCCTTAATTTAACCCTTGAGAACTTCAAAATGGTGTAAATTCATTACTTTCGAGTTCTATAACTATATTGTCTGAATGGTTCTTACTTTATTTAAGACCCCAGAGTGAAAAAGAAGTTTAGGATATAAAACACCTCTTCTCATTTTTTTTTATTTTAAACTACGAATCAAAGCTACTTTCGCACAAGCGGGACAATAGACAAAAATATATTTAATTTTTGGCTATGACTTTTGTGGGAATTCTTAACTCCAACTTTCAGTGTCTGGAGCGTGATACCAAATTTATTTCTATTTCAAATTTTTTAATCAAGTACACTCAATGTGCGTCGTGAATGAAATTGATAAGCCGGATGCGACTTATGAGCTAATTGATACGGCCCTTGGTCGGCTTGCTTTCATTAAAGCGCATCTGAGAAATAATTAAAATAAATCCGTGGTCATGCAAAGTTCCTGGCACCAATCTATGCGAACCAGGCTTGACAACACTGAAATATGCATTTAAATTTGCAGATTCCCTATTCTGATCATAAAAAACGCAAAACGAAAAAACTGCCCCCACCTTATCTGTGTTGTCCTATCTGTAAAAGACTAAAAAAAAAAAAAACACAGATATAAAAATGTCTCCCTCTCTTCTCAACGTAATGTGTTGTTATAAAATGCATTATTAATGAGGTCACGAAAATAGTATTTCTATTCTCTCAATCCCCTACTCAAACCCACTACTTAAAATTTTCTAATCAAGTGAAAAAATTACGGTACGCGAGTTTCATTTTCTTTCTCGAGTTATTCAACATACTACATTAAAATTTAAAAAAAAAAAAACTGAGTAGTGCTTAGTTAACAACCCCCGGGTGATTCCACAGTGTGTTCCGGATCGCTATTGAGATATAACAAACATCTAAATAAGCCAGTGAACGGAGTGGAAATAAGCCTTCATAAAGGTGTTATTAATTCGTGATTTTGTCATACGCAAAATTTGTGAGTGAAGGGAGCTGTAAAGTAACCGAAGAAAAGAACAGCCTGTTTTTTTCATATGAAAAGGAAAAAAAACGAATGCATCCCATCTGGTTGACACTGCAACTCACTCACGCGCTCGGATTTGCTGGATACTCTTTCGGGTGTTTATTTCACAAATACCCCGTAGGGTTGTAAACGTTACTTCAAAAGTGTACCGAAGATACAGTTACAGTTACTCATTCGAAAAGTTACCTAGGTACGTACCTAGGTACTCTATTGAAAATGTTCCTAGGTACAGCTACAGTCACTTCAAAGATACTTCCTTTATTTTCCACAAATTGGTCAGAATATATTGAAAGTAAAGCTTTTTATACTAAGGATACAGACAAAAAGGAGTTCGATAAATATGCTTTATTGGTGTCAATGCGATGTCCACATCGGAGTCGACTCCTCACGTGCCTTATCCCCCACGCTCCAATTGGTTCACCGGGGCAAGAGCTTCCACTGTTTACCATGTCACGCCGGGCGAGAACGTCAACTTGCTTGTTGACGTTCTCGCCCTCAGAGCCGGTTCTGACGTCGACGAGCCAGAAGACGTCGGCCACACGAAGAAACGCATGAGTCGAGTGCATAAGCACCAAACCTTCGCGACAACGAGCAAAAAATTTCAAGCTTCCTTTTCTTTTCTTTTTTTTGTTAGTCGGAAGAAAAATAAGCTTTTTTTTTTTTTTCTTTCGGAACTTTTTCAGTTCTGATAACTGCAAAATTTGAGTCCTATTGATTGTGTGGAAACTGTATTGTATACACGATGTTACATGTAATTGTATTTTATTTTCAATTATATTTTATATTGCACTTATGGCAGAGGAGAGCCCCCACCAGGACAAGATACAGGCCACAAAAACTGTGAAAATCTTTCAAGTTACCTCCTCCCTTGTATAGCTGTCAGAGGAGCCTCGAACACGCAATGAAGTTGATTTCGGTTTTGAGGTGAAGGAAGCAAGTCGCTGTTTTTCTTAAAGGGGCTCTCAAGTGGTTTTTGAGTTCGTGTTTTGATGATGACAGCTGAATTTAGACCCCCTAAGTATCCCTAAAAAAACAAAAAATATAGTCATACGGTGATTATTTCTTTAATAAAAATGTAATTGAAGGCCGCCAAACCTCGGATCCACCCGAAAACGAAACCACTCTCATTTGTCCTCGCACGCTTATCAAAAGGATCTCGGGCCAATGGCGTTGGACGACGTTCCGTCGCGCAGTGATCCCGAGGTAGCCGCATCGGCCGAACCTCTTTGTCATTCGAGCTTCGATCATGGCGGAGTTCTCTACGCTCGAGGACCTCTAGCCGTTAGAGGTTGAAATTCTTCGGCGGACAGCCGACCCTGGGATGATTTCCTATGACGCCACTTCGACGTGCGATGTGGACGATCGCAGCGCTTCGGAGTCATGTTCGGGTTCCGAGGACGGCGAAACGCAGACCTTTTCGGGCATTCTTCGATTTGCGGTTGGGGCAAGTCGTAACCGAACCAACGTTTGACATCGCAGCGTTACCTCTGGTACGTGATGTCAAACGATGTCGCCACGTTGCCTTTCGCCTCGGGAGGACGGGGGAAAGGCTGGTTCAGACATGTGCAACGAGCGCGTACCTACGACTGCGTTTGTTGCGACCGGAACGACCGCTCTGCGCCGCGCGTACACACACCTGCAACCACTACAACAAGCCCAGCGGGTCGTCAGCACGGCGACCGCTTCTATACGCGGCCGTCAGCTGTTTCAGCGGTCCCTCTAAAAAGGGGACGCACTGCTACTAATGCCGTAACCGAATATAGACAGACAGTTGTCTATAGCCTAAAACTTTATTATTATTTTTTCTTGATAGGCTTGCAGGGTACAGTGGATGAAAAAAAGAAAATAAAAAGATGCAGTACGCCGTCTTGGACGATCACGACTCTAATACACGACATTGCAATAGTACAAATATCGCCACACGCCTTTTCTACGATTATAAAAGACAATGTAATCTTAGCAGCGATATAGCAACGTAGAAATATGATTTCGTGATCAGATAGACGTTGCGAGCGTTCAGGATTGCTAACACTAATCACTTCTCTCCGGTGATGAAAACGCGTGAAAATTCGCATCCTTGATACGGTACGCGCCAGTAATACCTTGAACTTGAGCACACGCATGAAATGCGCCAAATAAGAAATCCGGGCGATGTTCGAGGACACAAATGCTTAGAAAGCACAACTGTAGTCGAAGTAAACTAACACGACGGCACGGGCGTTTCTGCAGTCTTAAGAGTGCCGCCACGACATCGCCGCACGAGTAGGTGGATCTTCCCTTTTAGTACGTGCTGGGTTATCATAGCGACACACGACGAAAATTCACAGTCAAGGATAGCGCTTTTACGCGGAACGATGAGCTTTCACCGCGCCGTCCACGTCGACGACCACCACCGAGGCCTGGCCGGCCCGCTACCGACACGACCGGCCCGGGCCGACCGGCCTGCAACGCGCGCAGATACGTGCGCTTCCGCGCATCCCGGGGGAAGGGAAACTAACCCCCCGCGGAGCAAGGCAAGGAGAAAACGTAGTCCCTTGTTTGTGAAACGATAATTGCAGTATCGCGTATTGTAAACTAGAAATATTTTACGTCTTTTCAAATTATCATGCACTACATATTTAAATGAACTGCAAATTGTTTCTTTAGCGAAACTTTACAAAGGCCGCCACAATTTTCAAACATACGATAATTTCATTGGTCCTCGCAAGTACAGAAAAGAGTCCGCACGTATTTTATTCCTGCGTGATTAATAGGCGGTTCTGCCTACTAAAACTGAAGATACTCATTCACTGACACTTCCTTAACGCCATCGCACCAAAAAGTAGCTTCTCCAAAAACTGCTTGAGTGCCCCTTTAAACGGAGTTCCGAAGCGATTAGATAAATTGGTGTCCCTTGAATGGCATTGCTAATCCACCATTCCCTCAAATGAACACCGCCATTTGCTAAAGTGTCAGTCGATGAAACATCATGGGCGGGCTTCGTTTTCTAAGACGTCGTTCGATCAAGTCAGTGCCTCGCAGGTCGTACCCAACTCAACGTTAATCATGGCACATGTTAGTGTGTCAATACTTCAAGATTTATAGTTTCTAGCATTTTGACAAAGTGAATAAAAAAGTGCCGGTAAAAAGTAACCTCACTTAGTTACAAGTTAGTGGAAAATGTAACTAAAATACAGATACAGATACCGAGAAAAAAAAAGTACCTAGATTTGTACTTCAGGTACAACAAAAGTACCTAGGTACCGATTTCCAGTTACTTTTAACTAGGCACTTTTCAGCCCTGCCCGTATCTACCTTTAATATGCTTGTTCAGTGTTACTTTATTGGCTGACAATATTTTTTAATAAATCTCCCGGCCAAGCATCTATAACTAAACCGCATTTGCTCGTGTTTTTTTTTTTTTTTCGCGTATTTTCCTGAATTCCGAGAGATCTAGCCGACCAAACAAAAAGCAACTTTTCTTATAAGTTATCGTTTTACCAGCCGAACAAAATGCTATATCAAGCGGCGTTTGCGAGACAGCTCTCTGATGCTACAGCCATTCTGAATTCCTCAATGCGAAAATACCTCTTTCCGTTACGAGTCGCGTCGCAACGTCGAAATAGAATGGTCCGTTCCATCATCGCCCCTACGCAGCGCTGTCCAACCCCTCCAGAGCGAGAGCCGGATGGCCGAGGCCGCCGTGAAACAATGCACGCCCCTCGGATCTTCCGCTCATTTGGAGCCGAGATTGAAGAGCTGCTCAAGCCCCATCACCGGAGCATCGCGAAGGGTCTTCCCTAAGCAACAAAAGCAGGACTTGGTCTCGGTACCTCCGCCTTTGTAAGAGGGATCTTCGCTGGTTACTAGAATGCGAGAGAGGAATTCGTTTGTTCCATCCGAAGCTATAAGATCCCAGACCTGATGTAACGATCGACCCGTCGAGAGACGCAGTGGGAGGTTGTCATTAAACTACTCGTTCTTTCTATGGGAGGTCGCGTATGCATCTATACATACTACAGGCCGCTGAAGAATAACTAAAGTAGCCAAGAAAGCTGTAATCTGTAGATAGCAACATACGCACATGAGTTGATCGCACTATATGCGTGGCTTGCACTCACGCCTTGCGGCATTCTAGTGGTCTTGCTGCTGAGCCTGTACTCTGTGCAGCATAGATGTCGCACCATCAATTATGTTTTTTTTTTTTTATTACCAGTAGGATGCGAGGACGTCACGTGTGAGCAAGATATTGATTACACACCAATTGTGCAGAAAAGGAAACCACCTATAAATAAAAAGCAAACAAAAATAAAAATAACTTTTAATAAAGTGGGAAAGAAAAATGTATGGCATATGTCGAAGCATCGCTCGCGATATATATGAATATATTACATTGGACCGAGGAAAACCTTTTTAATCACAAACCAAGCGCGGAAAAAAGGAGTGCCTAGAACATTTCGTCCAGGGTATATCTTTTGGCGAGCGGTTTGTTTTTTCTCATCTGAAAAGAATACTAGGAATTCTATTATTTTATTTGTACGACCCCTCATGCAGGTTGAATTTTCCCAAGCGCGTGTCTTGAACGACAGTACTATAGATGTTTTACAAACACTGACCCACCAGTAAAGCTAATACCGTGATATTTTTTGTTCGATATCCCTCATATTGCCGCGTGCGTGACGGAGTTGGCGGCGTACGCAGAAACCACGCGGGGTTAAGCTATTCAAACCTCGCCAGTCGCCACCACAGTTCTTCTACCAATCGTAGCTCTTCTGGAAATTCCCAGTTCATTCTCATCGGTTATCGTGTGTTCCGATTCGAAACGTTCCTGAACATAGCCTGTGTATAAAAACACCGGTAGCGCGCTGTTTCAACACAGTTGCTCTTTCTTAGCCAGTGCAGAACATTTTTGTTGCATCTCTTTATATAATTTTTATTATAAACAAAACAAAAATTAATACTGATTATAGCGGGTGACATGTGTTATTCTTCCCTACTAAAAAAACTATTTGGCACATGTATGAAAGTAAACGGGTTCACACAGGTAAACACTTAGCCCTAATGGTCACTCGTTTGAGTCATACCGGTCACACATTCGAGCATTACCAGTCACCCGTTTGGGCGAACAGGTCATTCACTTGGCTAAACGGGACACTCGTTTGGGCAAGCGGGTAACTCGTTTGGTCAAACGAGTCACTTGTTTCGGCAAACGGGTCACTCGATTGAGCAAACGGGTTCCCCGTTTGTTCAAACAGGTGACAATTTTGCACAAGTGGGTGATCGGTGACTGTCAAACTTCACCGGTTTAATCAAATGGCTCTCCCCGTACGCGGTGAGCCCGTTTGACACTGAAGTGCAGAGCGGCGGCACGGGCATGCCTGTTTGACCCGCATGCAGTCTCGAGAGAGAGAGCTGTTTTGAATGTCAGTCCATATATCATCATCGTAGGCTGAGTAACGACGTAGCAATCGCGACGCAAGAGCCGACTGAGCCTCGATCTGGCCTACCGCGCTCGCTCTCCTGAAATGTGAGGGTGGGACTCTCGAGCACCATTAGCTTGCTGAAGATGCAAGATGCTGCTCTGTTGTTGCAAATCCTTTACCCTCCGAACGCCTGCGAAGCCGTTGCAGCGCTCGGTATACCCTACGCAGCGCCTTTCAACAACCGTTCCCGCAGCATCGCAACTTTGTTTCTGTGAGTTCTGGTGGGTCATCGTCGCGGGGGTTCATGTTTGCGGGGGCTCATAAAGTACTCGTATTCATGTCGCGACGATGAACCGCCGGCGCTCGCAGACTGTCAACAGGCGCCAGAAAGGTTGCGACGCTGCGTGGGTGGTTCGCCGAGCACAGGTCTGCCGGCGTTCGCAAGGCAAAGTATTCTCAACGACAAAGCAGCCTTCTGGAACGTCAGCAAGCTAACGGTGCTTGAAAGTCTCACGCTCACATTTCAGTAGAGCGAGCGCGGTTGGCCAGATTGAGGCACAGTCGGCTCTCGTGTCCCGATTGCGACGTCATTGCTTTATCTACACTGATAACATGAGGACTGACATTCGAAACAGCTCTCTCGAGACTGCATTCCGGTCAAAGAGACAAGTTCATATAGCGTTATAGTGCAGTGACAACGTGTCAACAGTAGTACTCACCTTGACAAGGGCGTAAGAAGCGGCGTTAAGTCCGTCGACGCCGGCGTAGATTATGACGAGATATACATTCAAATACATTTTAACACCCCAAAGAAACTTAATCGTGAGTTGCGCGTCACCTTAGGGACGTACTGTTACCTCACTATTCTGCGAATTTCTCAAATGAGCAAATACTGTTACTGATCGTTTTTTTTTTATTTTTTTATTTTGATTTTGAAATATTAAAGTGGTTTGAGATTTTTCGGGCCCACAAGCCCACCCTCTGTTCTCATTGTGGTGTGTAGGTTGTTTATTAATGACAGTTATATAAATTGAACTTACAAAAAAACTAATATTGTCCATAAATAACCTGCGCGGTAGATAAATTTACAGCTCACTAATAAAATTTTTTTTCGCGAGGGTCGTGTGCATGTAACAAAGACTGTACTATATCTTAAACCATGTAATCATAAATGTCACAAAGATGCAGATTCCCAAAACTCGTTAAAAAACGCGAATCTAACACTGTACCATTTATGTTTTAATATCTGAGTAAAAAAACAACAACAAAAATATTTCAATTGGGGACATCATGCGTAAAAAGAGGTCCCGGTTAATTCTGCATTTAAGTTAAGAATGTAGGTTCTACGGCGTAAAATATAGGATCCTAATACTTCAGGTTTTTGGTCAACCTTTGGGTGGGCAGTTCCCTTGGAACTCCAGAAGCTTTCCTTCGATCGTGCAGCTGTCCTCTTCACTTGGTATTGACAGCAGAGTAGTCGCTATGCGTATTTTAGGCCAATCGTGTCTCCGGTTATGGTCACTTGACTACAGTCTCCAGGTGGGTGATAAGGCAGAGCGCGGCACCTGCTTGAAGGCTGTCATGTACTGCACTATCAACTTTGGAACGAACTCACAAAAGGATGCAAGTGATAAATACTCGCGCTTTGTTCATTGTTGGTATTCGCCTTGAAAAGAAGCCTTTTGTGAGCGCACGCCCTTGCCGGCATTGAAGGAGCGCCCTCTTTGCTACTCCTCTCTCTTTCTCTCTCCTTCCCTAAGCTGAAAGCGTGGTAGAAGGAAAGCGCTCTTCGGACCAATCAACCCTCTGCGCTCTATCACTTGACTCCGCTCGCTGTGTGCCGATAACGGCCGAAGCGTAATCACGCGGTAAGAGAATAGGGAGTTTTCGTAGATCGTTTTCGCCGTCCCGCAACGCCCTCCGCAACCCCGCTACGATACCCGGGGACTCTGCAGTCAAGGCTATCGACACGCAGGCGCAGTAGCGGCGTTTTCGTTGCGGAGAGCGTAGCGAAGGGGGAAACGCGGTATACGAAAACTCCCTAACGACGCATGACGCACTAACGGTCCCCAATCCCGGGATGCCTGCTTGCTGACCTGGTTCCCTGTGTGTTGCGGCCTTTGGGGCTGCTGCGGATTTTAGTGGTAGAGTATATGTCGTCCGCGCCAACGTATTTGAAGTGTACCAAAGCTATCAGTGTTCGAAACGTCCTACGCGTATATTGGCAACGACGATTTCTTCAAAGAAGCCACAGAAATTGTTGTGATGTGGTTTGGTTCGGCAAATGAGAGCTTGTGACACATTGTGCTGAATCTTCCCAAAATCCTTCCTTCTCGTTTTTTTTTTTTTTTGTGTTTGTGTTTTTGTGGTTGTTTTGCAGTGCCCGTGTCGACATATATCTCGAATTTCATCTTTCAGGTTCGCTACTTTTATAGTAAGTGCACTGCAACCTACTTGTTGACAACGATTGACCGTTCTTCTGCGGGTACTCTTCAATAATACCTCTAGAATTAGGCTGCGTCTATTCACCCTCCAGCCGGGAGAATAATTTCCCCGAAATACTACCGGCAGTCGCCTGCCATTTGCTGCCTGAAATCATTCAACAATTGACGGTCGAACACTGACGTTTTTATGGGTGGCAGTCTCTGGACACCATATTTAAGGTTACTGCGTGACAGCACAGGTTCGGGAGTAGTTCCCCGTCAGCTCTCCGGTAACCACAAGAGAAGAGGGGCGAGAGAAACTCTCTTCTCACCGGGACTCTCCTTTGTTTATCCCCCATTTCCCCAGACGTCGCTATTCATCCCCCCCCCCCCCCCCCCCCCACGGGAAGATTATAGAAGATTAAACCGTCACTCAAAATTCGTACAAAAGCAGATTTCCCCTCTCTCTCTCTCTCTCTCTTCCGTGGAGGTGCGAAAGCAGCAGCGAGCTCAGCTATGGCCGCCAGTGAATACCACCTATTCTACCGGCATTCCGTGAAAACTGGTTTAATAGACAACATTTCGTAGATACACTTTTCATAGACACACGTTTCGTCGACAGTAAAATATCCCCGGCACTCGTTACGCGAATTGCACGCTGTAGGGACATTTTGTAGCGCGTGTATTACTGGCCGGCGGTCCCGTTCACGCACTTTCGCAGCGACAGTCAGCGACGGCTCATTACACAAATGTTATCCCACCTGGTCCACCCGTACACACCTTTGGCGGCGACAGTCTGATATGTGCCTTATTACAAAACTAAAAAAAGCTAATTATAGCTGTCTATAAAAATATCTATCGATGAAACATACCGTGTCAATGAAACAATATGTTGATGTAACCTCGTTCGATGAACTGATTGCCACAGTAAAGAAAGGCGTACGTCTACCGGTAGAATTTCGGGGAAATTATTTTCCCAGCTGCCGGGAGAATGCTGTCTAGACACTGTAGCTTAGAATTACACCAGATCTTGTTTGCTATATTCTCAGTTGTATGAAAGCTTAGTAGTACGTATTAACATTTCACAGATCACTTGCACGTTGGTACTTGTCTACAGAATAGGCTGTATGTATTAAACTTCTAGAAGATTTGAAAACAATCTTTTGTGTCTGTGATCCTGCCTATTTGTAAACACCTTTGCGAGCGCATTTTGTACGGGTTTCCTTCATTTGATAGATAGGTTTTTCAGGTTTTGGACGTCTTAAATAAGTTTAAGATAACCAACAATCCAGACGGTGCCCTTGTAGATCTAACGAATAATTTGCATAATTATCCGAAGGGCGCGTTCAAATGTGTGGTCACGTACCAGGTCGAACTGGCGCCCGGATCAATCAGGTACCGCATCAAACGGCCACCGTATCAGGTGGGTACCGTTTCAAAAAGATACCGTTTTAAACGGGTACCCGTATCCCATAATCGCGTTTGAACCAAACGGATCGACCAGTTAGCCACTTTCTTGATTCAAACCGGTCGACCATTTTGTTACCCGTTTGAAATTTCAAATCGTTCTTTTTTTTTCATTAGGGTTATTAACTTGCAAGTTGCGACATACTTACGAAATTTCACCTGAGAAACTTTACTATTTATTAGTGGGTATAAGTGCAAAAAAACATACAGTCGATGTTAATACTTGCTGATAAAGCGTTATAAATCCTAGCCCTACATAAAAATAATAAAAATTGTAAAATTTCGTTTTTGAGAACACATTACAAACATGCAAGATTTTTGTAACAGTATTACATTAAACTGTGCAACGCTTTTTTACATATAATACTGAGTTTATGAACACTTAAACTTGTTTTTAGCTTTCAAAGGTTGGTGACCTTCTTAGGATATCATAAAATGGTAATATAAGAAAACATCAAAACTTCTCCAATATTCATCAAAAGAGCATTGTTTGACATCGTTTTAAGCATTAATTGTCTAAAAACTCTAAACATTGCACAAATATTTACCATATTACGTCTTAGTCTGGACGTCTTCGCGTAAACATTCCATTGCACTAGCTTGGGGAGTCAGGAAGCGGACGGAGTTTGATTAACCGACCCAGGAGGAGCATCAATTTCCGTCTGGCCGCTTCGTCGACCAGTCGGAACTCGATGGTCACATATATTACTCCGCCATCCTTCCTCATTTATTCTACTTTATTAAGGCATTTATTAAAACTTAAAAAAAAAAAACATTTTCAAAGTAAGATTTACGGTGTTAAATGGGGTTGAAATCTTGAGTTTATTTAGTATGATTCACATAAGTGAAAGCTTGTTCCTTTGACGAAACCTAACACACTTCCGCTATCTTTGATATGTGACTTACTTGGGATATTAAAACAGTCTAGATATCTCCAAAAGGCTGAAATTAAGACTTTGTTTTTGCTATAAATTCCAGTTTGTGTGTATAAAGAAGGAAGTTGTATGTGTAATTTAATAAACAACTAATTTAAAAAGCTTGCAAATTCGTAGATTAATATCTAAACAAAACAAACCTTGATTTCTATATTTTATTTTCAGATTTTGGAAGAAAGAAATATTCCTAGCCTGATTAACCAACGTACGTACTCAAGCATGCAAATATTAGAAATATATAGTATTAATAACTGATTGCATTTTCAACGCAACTTGATGTCTGCGATAAAGAAACAAAGCTGCATAAGATGAAGACACATACTGACGCGGCTGATGAACGAGCAATATTGGCTCGCACTCAGTGCTGCCATATGAGGTTCTACAATAATCCCTGAACATAGTTCTGACGAGGCGATCGTTTTTCTATGGTGTTGAGACGAAAAGGAAAGCGAGTCAAATATTTTATTTATACGTTCAGGCTTTGTAAACACTTCTTTAATATTAGATCTCTCGTTTAATATAAATAATCAAAACCACTGTTACTTGCCGTGTCTCGCATACTAACTGGAACGACAGCCGATAAGATATGCATTGCTCCACAGAGTCAGTTGCGTTTAAATTTAGCAAGCTTACGCGCCGCTAACCTTATTGAACAGTTTTCATGTAACACTGTGGCGTCAAGTGACACGGAATTCCCACTTTCCGTTCACCCTTAAGTTGACACTACAGCCAAAGCTACAAGCGCGAACTAACCCATGCCCCTAGCTTGGAGACGTGCATTTTTAGCGCCAGTGCTCCCTTGGTGGAAGAACTGTTCAAAGCAAGGACTTCTCTCGTGCTTGTGGCATCGGCTGCAGTCTCAGCTTAAACGTATCGAAGAAACTTTCTCGCTGAATGTAGCGGCAAATTTCTCCGCTAACTTCAGCGGAAAAGTTGTGACGTCACGTGATGCTGTTACGTTATAATGTCACGACACGAATTACCCTCTATATTGGGAGATAAATTTTCTCGTTAAATATAGCGGTCCCCAACGTACGTACACGTGCACATACAGGATCCGCTGCAAACCCTCGGCAATAATTGCTTTCGCTCTAAGAAAACACATTTACTTTCTGCGCTCTCAAGCAAACATAAAAGATGGTCGATATAAAAAGAAACCTAAAATGTTTGCTTCTTTAACGATTTTTTTGTATTTAAATGCATTGTTTGTTTTTTTTTATTTTCGACAAAATACCCGTCCGGCGAAGCCGACATAGAGTCAGAGCAAACCGAGGCCCAAGGACATCACGTGCGCTCTCCGCTTCCGGCGGTTGCGGTGACGCAAACCACACGTCAGTCCACCACCCGCGGTCTTTGTCCGACGCGGCATACAGGCAACAACTCGCGCAGGGCCACGGGGGCCACTACTCTCGAACGTGCTTTCAAAAACAAGCGCAACTGCGGGGAATTGTCCCACTCGGACCTACTGTCCACGCCTGCGTGGACACCATGGACGCGTGGACAACGGACCAGGAAGCGCCGGGCTTGAAACAATTACCTCGCTCCATTCCCAGCCTTAATGTCGAGTTGATTGCGCTGATGGGTCCGCTCCGGCGCTGACCTCCGTGTTGTCCACCACGAAACAAACATTGCGACGTCGCGTACAGGGCAGGCGCGACACATTCTCCGCCGGAGAGCTGCTGAAAATGTGTCAAAGCACGTCGACTAGGCAGGCTAACTACTATCGCCGTATCCGTACCAGTTAGTTGTAATTATACATGACTCACGCTCTTTGCCACACGGAGCGCAGTAAGTCGGAGGGCCTTGAGTTGTACGGCCTCTTCGCTTTTCTTCTCTATGCAGAAGAATAATTTCGCTCGGATTGGGTGGCTTTGTGTTCCGTAATGTTAACTTTTGATTTAAAATGAGAACGATGTGGTTAGTCGAAGCAGCTCGCCCAAATTTCGTTCTACTGCTGTGAACTTCTTGCCTTGCACGCCGCGTCCAAATCCTCTTTATTAATGCTGAGGATATATTTGGTCGCAACCAAAAAGAATAAAGTGATCCACCATAGCTTGGTTCATCCGACTTCATAAAAATTATCTGTTTAATAACCCAGCACGAGAGGTGTTACAGAATTGCGTAAGCACTCGATTAGGAACGGGAGCTTTCGTAATCAATTTAACCAGTTGATGAAACAATCTAGTGTACATTGTTTCAATTATTTGTTTGAAACTAGGGGTCTATAATTATTGATGCATAAATATATAAAAATCAAACTCTATGTAAAAATGTACGCAATGCTTCAATATAGTTTACTGAAGATTGTTAGCAACGTTTTCGTAAATCATTTTAATCATTTTCAAAGATCAAGCTGCGCAATACTCACAATAAATAGATTTCGTTTTTCAAAACATTGAGTGCCTCTCAAAGTTAATATCACAATATTGTTTTCGTGTTTCAGGTATTTCAATGACGTAAGGAGTGGATCTATTTTGCTTTTGTGGAACGACCTCCCCACAAAGACAAACGCAGCATGTGCATGTCTCGCTTTATTCACCCAAATCTGCTGACAGACATAGCCAAAACCGCGAACAACGAATGGAAAACCGCAGACGGTATTATCGGTCCTTTCGTTAGTAGCATAAGAATTTAATGAAGCGAGGATCAATGACGAATTAAAAGCGAATGGCAGACAGATACTGTAACATGAAACAATTGATCGTCTGTACGAATAACTCGTCTCAAACTACAGGCAAAACAAAATCGACAATGCCTCCTCTTGTGTTGAGGCCATTTCACGAAAGAAAACGTATTTCGTTGAGAGAATGTAAAACACAAAAAGTAATTTTAGTAAAACCCTTAACCATCATTTTGAAAAAAAAAAAAAAAACATTTTATCTTAAACAATGCGCGTTCACTTGTCTTTAAAAAGTTGTAAAATACTTTATAGAGACAAAGTGTGATGTTACCTCAGACCTTGGGGAGCCTAAGACACACCACTTATGTTTGTGGTTTTCAGATCATTCATAAACATTTGTTATATTGTCTTCACCGAGGTCTTTGTTTCTGATATACCTTCCACTGCGCGCTCTTAAAGTGCCCTAAACTTTAAAAAAAAAAAGAAACACAAAACCCTGAGGTCGGCAGCCAAGATTGCGCCGGTGATTGAGGTCATTCTTTCAACTACTCAAGTCTCAATCACGAGACCTCGCTCAAACTCTTGACGCCTTGATGAAGGCATGGTTCTAAATTGAATGATTATAGCTCCGACATTTTGTGCTTCTTTTTTAGTGTCTCACTTAAGGATGCAAGCCACGTGGTTCGCTCGTGAAACGCCCAGGATGTCAGCTTATTACGGGTACAATAAAATAATAAATATTTCACATTTCGCGAGGTTTTCATCGGTGATTATTTGACATATTAAAGATTGAATTGTCACAGTGGCGAATGTAAACAAATTAACATGTTACAAGCGAGCGTCAGTCGCCTTCGTGTAATTGTGGGAGGGCACAGGTCGTTTCCAACGAAAAAGACGAGGCGAATGCTCAGTTTGGATGCTAACAGACTACGCGTGAAGAGAAAATAACACAGCCGCGTTGTGGCTTCAAGAACACGGTAACAATTAACTTAATGGCTAAGGCGTGGGTAAACTCCGCTCGAGATAATTTAGGGCTTACAATGTGTGTAGAACTAGGGATATATTTTTGTTGTTTCTTTTTTGTAGCCGTGCTTCCTTGGTACAACAAGAACAGTTTTCCAGGTGGTGTTGCTGCGCCTAAATACCTGACCGTGTTTCTGCTGTGATTACCCCGGTAGAGAAGAGCATCTAAAACAAAACACTTAAACTAAATAAAAACAAAAATACAAAGCGGATACTTTTGGAACTTTTAATGCTGCAGTGAAAACCGGGAAAACAAATGAGTGATGTTTGTAAGAGGTATATGCGATGTTACATCTAAAGGCGGACTGAGACGTAGTGGAAAAATACCGGTCATCAAATGCATGTAACTTGGGGCATTGGCGGGTGTGTTAAAGCACCGCACCTCGCGGAGCACGTGGAGCAGAAGCTTACGCAGCAGAACCCATGGGATCTTGGATTCAATACCCGCTACTGTCCGTTTCCATCTTGATGAGCGTCGTGTCGGCGTGAGGTCGTCTATAACTACTACATGATGCACGGTAATGATCCCAGGTACTGCACTGGGCTAAATGTGTCATCTACAACGAGAATACCAGGCACCCGCTGGTGATGCGTACTACCCGCTGTCTAACCATATCTACAACCCAATCACTTTGGAATACAACTTCGAAATCCAGAATGAGTGTTAGTTAATTCTCCTTCTCAGAAGGACTCGTTTCAGCGGGTCGGACTTTTAACCTTGGAATAAGAGGATCATGGTACTGAGATAATAACAAAAAGTAGGAAAGAAAATGTGGCTAAAGTTCCTATCAACGCACGATCAGTATGCAAACACAGATTGTAGTTACGTTATGCAAGATATTGAGGCGTCGCATAAAATTTGCTAGGAAGATACATAACACAAAATAAGTTACTCGTTGGTTTAGGGGTGGCGTATTTACAGGAAACAATCCTCCTTGTGCTGAGATTCTTTTTTTCTTCTCACCGTACTCGTACCTGACGTGACGAAGACAATCAAGGCAACTTCTGACTTCTGTATTGTCGGTTCAGTTTATATTTTCTTTTTCGATAGTATAGGGACGTTCAGGAGTAGGGAAGTACACAAAGAGCCGGTGAAAGCATCTGTCTGTGTCGAATGTACGCTACTCGGAGCACATTATAAACCTCGAGCGTAGAAATCTTGTTTTTCGGTCCGCCTCTATCCGAGTTGAATTTCTAAAGTTTTGTACGGCACTTTCGAAGAAACGGGCATGATACCACAAGGGCTCCCTGCGAATATACCGCAGACACACATTCAACACATACTAAATCTATACCTCGCGCCTCTAGTGTCCGCAGTAGTGCAGACAAACTGACTAACGAGCTTTAACGTGAAACGGTTATAGTCTGGCTTTTCGGGTGAAGTGAAACCTCAAAATGAGTTACCGCCAATTTTCCCGGTAAACTTAGCTGGAAAAATGGTATCACACGGCTTCATGTCACGTGACCTATACGCAAATACAGTTTCCCGGCTAGATTTAGCGGAAAAATTGACGTCACGTGGCCTCAATACTTACTCGGTTTTCCCGCTAAATTTAGTGGGGAAAATGACGTCACATGACTTCGCGTCTTGTGACCTATACGTAAATTCAGTTTCCCCAGCGGAACAATTGACCTCACGTGACATGATGTCATGTGATCTATACGCAAAATAAGTTTCCCCTCTAGATTTAGCGGGAAAGATTGACGCCACATGACGCCCCATACTCTGAGTACGCAGGCCGAACCGACGGGGAAAGTCAAGGGATCAATGAATCAAGGAGTAAGTGGAGTCAATGGGGTGGAGGGGAGAAGAGGCACAGCTCGATAAGAAATTTCTGGAGGTTAATTGCGCTAAACCAAGAAGGTTTCACGTAGCAACACAATTGCAGGGCAAGTTGCGATACGTTTTAGAGCGCAGCTTTTAGGCTCCTTTCCGCCTTTCGCGGCGTAGCCGTCGGCACAGGCATCGGCGTCGCCGTCGCCATCGGCGTAACCGCCCCGCTAAATTTGGCAGGAAATCGAATTGGTGTTGAGGTCACTTGACGTCAATTTCCCCGCTAAATTTAGCAAGAAAACTTAACCCGCTAAATTTATCCGGGAAATTTTCTCACTACAATTAGAGGGGAAATATTCCCTGCTAAGCTTAGGAGGGTTAAGGAGGAGGAGTGGCGGCTACGGAATGGCATACCCTCCCCTTCTCCTCCTCAAGAGCTGCGCTCTAATTTCACATTACAGATATGCGTAAACGTCTTTCATTTTTTTAATCGCACCAGAAAACTTGCAGACTGTGTTTCCGCTGAACACGTTCAAACAAAACAGTCACGCTTTCGTGCCAGTCTAGCGTAAAGTTATAATATTTTCATTGCTGTAATGTCTGGCACGCCTTTACCTTGCTTCTTAACTTGAAATCAAACGAGTGATTCCGGCGCAAATGTAGCGTGACTCAGCGTAACATGCCAAAGGGGGGGGGGGGGCGGGAAGAAACGACCGCATGAGCCAATTGCAGCGGGTGCGAATCGCGTGACAGCTATTCAAAAGGGAGTGCACTCTGGCGGTACTTTGTGACGTGCCCCTCTCAAATTGGCTCTTTGGGGCCGTAGCTTCTTCTATTTGTCACGTTAGGCTAACGACAGGGAACTGCTATACTTTAAATTGGATTTATCGTGGGTTAACGAGCGTTAGAGTGAAAAACGTATACAGACAAAGCACCGTTGTACCGAGAAACGTAGAATACTTTTTGTTGCGAGTGTAGAGTTGCGGGCGGTATGTAAAAACCACTGATCGGACATTCCCTCCGACCGTCCATGCTCGTTACATGGTCGTTACTTACCATAGTCTTGAACATTTCTCGGTTCTTAAACTGTCTGCCCACCTTCTTTAAAAAAATGTGCGGCTTGGCTATCGGGCAATGTCGAAGTTTAAGGTGCACCCGCAGATAAACGTCTTGTAGCTACTTTCCATTTGCATGCTCCTTCTCAATACTACGTTCCACTTTAAGCCCCGACCGCAGCCGACGCTACGATTCGGTGAAGCAAATCAGGAGTCACCCAAAAGTGAATCGTCGCGGCGCTTATCGTCTTGGTGGGTTTGTACCGGATACGCCGCGGTCACGCGGAGAAATAAAACGCAGGATCGCGCCGCAATCACGGCGTGTGATTGGATTAGTCAATGATAGCTGACTCAGCGAGACGATTAGCGACGTGACGATGCGCTTTTGGCGGAGCTTGATTGGCTGCGTCGAGCCGTCCGCTGCTTTCGGACGTATAATGTGTAACATTATAAAAGTCTTCATCGGGCCCAAATTAACCGACGCAAGGAGCTCTAAAAGGATGTAGAGCTATTTATTAGCTAGCAAAATAATCGGAAAACATTTCGGCCTAGTCACACACTACGGCACATTTCGCATCGCGGTAACCTAATCCCGATGCATGTCACGCAACCTCAACCAGCATGTGTCCTTCGAGTGCCAATGGCGGCGGTATGTTTGCCTACGAGGTCAACCCGCACTTGCGATTTTTCAACTCCATTAGGAAGAGAAATGAAACGGTACCTCGACGTGAAAAAAACAACAACGAAGCATTCGCAAATACAATTCAAGCAAAACAGCAACAAACGGCGCAGCAACACTTTACATCATAGCTCATCGTAACCGAATACCAGAAAACCCAACGACGAAGAGCATTGCCGACCTTGCTTCCTGCCATACACGGCGAACGTCCAGGGCCGAAATCTGGTGATTACTTTGGGAGCCACGCGCGCTTTCTTCGAACGTACTTATTTGCCGACGGAGGAGCTCGAAACAACGGGGAACGTTCTTCACGTCATGAGGTGACGAGCATGACGTGCATAAGGGCCCGTCGGGTGGCCAGTCTTAAGCGATCGCAGCTTTCGAGAAAGAAAGGCCCGTGGCGCAACAGGCCCTCAGGGGCGGATTTAAATTGACTTACGATTGCCTCCGATGAAGGCCGTTCGCGGACTGCGATGGTCCACGAATTCCACTTTCAAGTTTTGCAAACTCTCTCACCTGACCTATTCCTTTCCCCGTCGATATTTTAGAAAGAAGCTTCGGGACCGTAACTTAAGCGAGCGTGCCCAGAATGCGACGTACACGTATGCGAATTCAAAATAAAATGGTTCCCTTCGGACTGAAACATTTCGACGTTCGACTTGCAGTTCCGGATGTCAGCGTGGTCTGTTTACCAAGTCGTACCAACCTTATGCAACACCGGCAGAAAAAACAAATGTCGATAGAAGCGCAGAAACTGCCAGCCAATTGATGGCTCAAAGTTCTAAAAGGTCATGAAGTCGTGGATTCGCTCGTTTCTTTTCTTAAGATGTATATTTGTGCATTTTAGCATTTAACGTGCAGTAGTGTACGCGGGGCAAATAAATAATATACCAGAATTACGATTACTATAGATCAAATAATTGGCATGCGATGTTTATTTCAATGCCAGCGATTACTTACAACCTATTTTCAGATTGATTTTTTTATATATATATATATATAGCTTGACTAGGCCACTTGAATAGGTGACTCGTCGCTATTTATCTGACTGCTACAACGACTACGACCCTGAGGAATTTAATTTCGCTTAAATGTGGCAGCCATTTTTTTTTTCTAAATTTGTTTTGTGTTGACGTTTAGAGTATATGTAAGAATTGGGAGAGCTTCTACTCGCCGTCTCGTTCTAGTCTATATAGCCAATGTGTTCTGACAAAAGTCAATATTCAAAATACGGATATAGGTGAGTTCCTTTCACCAGCTGGTATTTGTAAACAAAATGCGTATTTTTCATCCGAATACAGATATATTTTTTCGTTTGCTTTAGTCGTTAAAAATGGTGATTTTAACTTCTGCCTAATACGCCGACTAACCAGCATTTTAAAGGTCACATTGTCGCTGAATTTATTGTTTCCTCGCCTGCGGATTTCTCAGCGCACCTTGTCACAAAGTCTGTCCGCGTTCCCAGAAGAGTAACCCCGGCAGCATACTCTTAAGTTCGCATGGACCACATCGTCTTCAAAAATAGCAGTAAAATTTCTCCCCCTAATTACGGATCTCTATTTCATCCAATATTACTTATAATTTCCCGCCGAAATATTGGGAGCTTGTCCATAAACCACGGATACAAATAATTGTTCATATTATGGCTCGAAAGGTTGCTACATACGGCTGGCCTATATGCTTTGCGGGCAGTGTGTACATAACCCTCACTTATTAGGGCGTTTAGACGGTTTATCAGTATATCGGTGTACGTTATACTCAAAAAACAAAAAAACTGCAACTTTATGTTGACTATATGACAACCGCTCATGCGGTATAAAACTTTTTTTTTTTTAATCCAGACCGCTGACTTAGGTTGCTAATAAAACCAACCTGCAAGCCGAGCTTGCAGGCGCCAGAACACAGAACTCAAACTCCTTGAGTTGTATTTACGTTTTATAATTTCGGTACAACTCTGCTTAAACTTGAACTCTAACTAATTAACTACATGGCTTGCTTTTCTCCGCTTTTAAGCAAGTATTTTGAATTCTGTTTCGAAATCTAATTCTTCCGTTACTGGCAATAACTTCGACTACAGTGCTTATTTTTCCTAAAAATCCTCAAAAAGAATCAACTTTTCCCCTTTCCGCCTTCCATTCCCTATTCTAACTGAACTGCAGCATTTTGTCCCTCAGACGTCAAAAATAAAACACATGACAGTCAAGACTAATAGCTTCAAAAACCACAACTCCTCGAAAAATATTAATGAACGACCATTACTAGTAAGAGTGCTAAAGTACAACGAGAAACCTCTATAAAAAGGAGTATCTAAACTAAAGACACATATATCTTATTTGTGCCTATGTGTTCATTCACCCAGACAATTTGTTATATATATAATATTTTTCACTAGTGTGATGGCATGCCAACTCAATCATCACTGACAACTTAGACGCCGCTCGCACTTATATCAAAACCTAAAAGATTTGACACATGACACCAGGGGGGCTATGTTCGACAAATGTTTGGTTTCTCCTAAAAAGAAACGGAAGTGACGGAACTGACGGTATCGCGCCTGATTGGTTAGAGACTCAGATGACGAGAGCCTCTAACCAATTAGACGCGATAACGTCACTTCCGTCACTACCGTTTCTTTATAGGAGAAAAGAAACATTTGTCGAACATAGCCCCCCAGGTCGCACGTCAAATATTCTGCTTTTGGTGATAAGTTACATTTTAAAAATTATTTACGTTTTGAACATTCACCAGTCGTTTCAGGTTCCTCAACGACACACTGCTTACAGGTAAGGACGTTAGATTATTCGGTGCATCCAGCATTGTCTTGTAAATAAAGGTATATTTCAACGCCGACTATATAACGTCTCTATACATATAGATGGAGAAGCGGTCTTTAGGAGGAAAATGGTCATTAGCGCCTAAAGCCCACTTTTTTCCTGAGAAAACTATCCTCGGTGACAGGTTACGAGGAAAGTGGAAGTTCCTCCCACCTTCTCACCACTTTAGCAGGGCGAACACTGGAGAGGCGGTCGTCTCCTCTCCAGAATTTCCTCTGCCAAAGGAGAGAGAAAGGTTGGAAGAGCTTCTACTTCACTCTTAACCCACCGACATTGACAGGCGTGGCCATACTGCTGCTCGCGAGCCGCATGCCGCTCTTCGCGGGTTCAAGTGCGGCTCGCGGCTCTCTGGTAAGCGTGGCCCCCTTCCCCTCTTTTGTCCCCAAGACGAAACGAGTTCTAGAATCGTACTACACTACGTACGTACCGCAGGACTGCTTTTTGACGCATAGATATGTCAAGTGGCACTGTTTCCTTTATTGTTCTAGAAAGAATTTCGAACCATATAGGCATAACGGGCGTCAGGGGCAGTGGCTGGCTAGCGAACCAGGCATGCATTTTTGCTTAGCGTTTAAAGAAACGTTTTGCTGTCTGGTATTATTGGTTGTAGTCGTCAATTATACTTGTCATTTTTAGAAAGGACTGTTCCAACCATATCGTTACATGTTAAAAGCAGCACCCCCCCCCCCCCCTCTTTCTTTTCTCCTCTGGCTCTTTGAACTTTTGTAGTTCTGTTCGTAGCTCTAATGTTTTCACGGCAACTGGCCCCTTGAAGAGGTGAGGACATTAAATAGGCGCATAATATTTCTTTAATATTATGGTACTTGAAAACGACCTGCTCCTTGTAAATAGATGTAGTATGTTATATGCAGAGCCGCATTTTGAGTTGGTTTCCGTGGCACAACAAATATTCTAGATACCTATAAATTATAAAAATACCGTATTTTTTATGGAACATCAAAAATTTTTGTTGTCAAATCAGCGAGTTAGACGAGTATATGCTTGAATCTATAGGCTACATTCATATATGTCTCATCGTGGAGGCATCCTTCATTTATCGCGTGCAATCCAAAGGACCTAAATACACGTAGACGGCAAGCAACTGTTCCAAAAACGTCTCTGGCACATTGGAACGCAGGCATGTCTCTGACACATTGGAACGCAACATAAGAAACGTGCCATGATGAGGCAGTTAAGTGTCTGCCGTCATATGGTTGAGATTGAGGAGATGCAGAAGAGCGTGGGACGGCATTGGGCAGGTAAACAAATGCACCGGGTGCTCAAAGAGATAACAAACTTTCACTGCGCATAAATAAAATTCTGATAGTAAAATCCTAACACAGTACAACACAAGGCTTAGTGATTGCGCCCAGGAATACCTGAATCGATCCGGCATGCAAAACATAAAGATGGCCACGCATACCCGCGGATTACCCACGGATCATCCACGGATATTCGCAATCAAGTGTCAACAGGTGGATGGGGATACAAATTAATCAGATTTGGCGGGCTGCGAGTCGGATGGGGATGCTAGGGGCTGCCAACGTGGATCGGATGAGGATATTCGTGGGTACGGTCCTATATTTTTGCTGAGGCGGCCCACAGACGTGTTCGATGACTCACTATGAAGTGCGTCATCGAATCTTTCGAGGGAGCAAATTACTGTCTCGGAGCCAATCGATCAGAAAAGTGTTTTTTAACGGCAAGGAAGACCTTATTCTCGTAAACGTTCGCTTTGGAGCATTCTATCTCGCCAAAATGCTGTCCATAGAAAACGTAAAACTTGGAGGGGCATGAATCGTCCTGGAAAAGCGTGTTCTTTCTTGTATGGCAGGGAAAGAGCGGAAAACGTTATTTGGCGAAGAAACCCCACATAGTACATCGAGCTGAAAGTACAAGATTTCTTGACACGTAAAATGTGATGAATGTGTGCGTTCCTTTTTTTTTAGAGTTTGTTAGTTGTAGATAACTTATAAGTATGTGGTTTGAAGCGCACACATCGGGGTTGTGTTTAAAATTGAAACATATAGCAGGTGTTTCCATTATTATATACTGTGATATTTTCTCAGTGATCTACTCGCGTCCTGCCACGTGTATAGGGTACTTCCTGGCGGTGATTGACCGCCTTTTCTTTCCTACTTTTATTGTTTGACCTAAACAAATTGACACAATGTTATTAGCCTGTCTTGTATTAAGTTTCACGTTTAGAAAATACGCGTCTGCTTAAAGTGGGTGTTACAAAACAAAACTAAAAATATAAGAATTTTTTTTTCATTTTAGTCTATTTTTTGGGCAGAATGTCGAAGTTTCTCAGAACAATTTTATAACTGCGGTCATCTTTCCAGTGACCCGAAGTGTCTCTGGAAGGGCGATCACTTATAATACAAATATAATAAAACAAGATACGATATATTGCCTTTCACCATATTCTGACTCGAAGAGTACTTGTGCAAAGGTAAGCAAACGGCGTATAAAGTACCACCCAGACACTTTTTTTAAAATTTACGCTTGATTTAATCATGTAACATAAATGCGCAGATGGCGGGTCGGATGCGGTTCCGAATGTTTTGGATGAGGTTCGGATACAAAGTCTGCGGATGCGAACGGATGCGGATAATAAAACTGCTATCCGCGCAGGGCTTTAAGCATCAGGTCAAAAAATTGCCAGACATTTTTGTATCCTGAAGAAAATATGTTCAGGGTACAGCCTTTGTTGTACCCTGAACTACAAAACCCGGCGCGATCAGGCATCAGGTAGAACAGCCTGTACGCCAAGCACGTCAACGTATACGGTGCTCTTACGGCCCCGGCTCCGAGGAGGTCAAATTATAGGATCACTTTTTGTAGCGCGTGTTTTTTCACACAGCTCATTGTTTACCTCGACAAACAAAAGAACCTCTGAAGTTCCATCTAAAAAAAGAAAATCGGTCGTCACTTTCCGTTGTGCGGACATGAACGCGCCGCTCCAATCAGGGCTTTTTATCGCAGGAGGCACTTATGCACTTAAAAAAATCAAGTCGTTGTTCCGTTTTCGATGTTAGTGATCAAAACAAAACAAGTAATTTACATCGCAACCTCCTGGGCGTTCGTGAGGCAATGTCTGAAGGTGGCGAGGTCTCAGGAAGCCGAGGTCCAGCTGGCGTTTTGAGACTGCTTCAAGTCTTTTACTACCAAACTTTGACACGCAAGTCTTCAATTCCCTCCCTGCAGGGCATGCTTCTTATAAATATTGAATGGCAGTTAAGGGCGCTGAGGCACGAAAGAGAACGACTACGGTGACTGTGGTTGCAAATATAATGCCGGCCCATCCGTCGCACTGATCCTTGCGTGCAAACGTTTTCTGTGGAAGGATCGAAGATTATGCATCAGTACAGATCGCCGTTTTTTCTTCAGGCTCTCAACAAAGTATAAAGCAAAGCGGGAACTGTGGTGGTTATAAAAAAAAAAGTATATATGCGGCGTGAAAGAGGGAAAAAAAAAGGGGGGGTGTATTTCAGCGTCTTTGCTACTTCGTCCATCAACCATGGGGTTTAGATGTATGCAAAACAAACCATTAAAAAATAATTAAACGCTTCGTTGCATTGTACTGCTCGTTCATTGCTAAGTTCATACGAATCTCAGCAATTTTGTTCCCCAAAGTTACATCTATCGTTCTGCAATACTTTCACAACCGTATCACTCCCAAATTACACAGAATAACAGATTAACTTATCCAACAAAAATTACCAATCGATCGGTTAAAACCTTCCAGTCGATGATCAGCTCTACTTACAGCTCTCGTAGTAAAAGCACAAAATTACTGAAATCCGCTGCGACTAGGTTGCCAAACTTGAGCGCTTTTTTTTTTTTTTTTCTCCGTGCGAATCTACGTTTTCCAATGTTACGCGCCATGACAAAAACGAAACGTGGTGAAAGCTATCGCAGGAAGTTCTAGGCTATCTCCTTGTCGTTGACGATCCTACATTTTTTCCCCTCATTCATATGGCCTGGAAGACAACAATTGCCAACTTTCCTTTCCGCATGGCCGTCGCCGCGTATAGGCCCGTGGCGATCGTTCGAGCGCGCCGCCCACGCTCGCGCCCGCTGTAGCCACTGCGCTGGGGAAACCGTCCAGGGCCTTCGGCCGGACGGCGGACGTGGTCAAGCGGGCAGAGTGGGGAACGTCACGCGACCAGCCGAGATGCGAATGGCGGTCAGACAGCAGTGCGCTCCAAGCGCCCTGCAGCCTGTCCGCGGTCTCGGACGCTGCGTGCATGCGGCGGCGGCGGCGGCACTCGACCGCGTACACGCACCGCTGCCCGGGATAGACTAAATCTCATTCGCCAGACTTCCTCAATTCTCCACCTCATGCAAGGACAACTAATCCCGTGTGGAGTGCACGGAAAGAGACATTGTCTTCATTCGGAGAAGTCAGGAATGTGAATAAAGAAACAAATCCAGAAATGCGAATCTGGTTCATTTTCATTTTTTTTTTTTTTACGAAAACATGTGACACTTCTGGGCGTGTCTGCAGCGCAATAAGAACCCGACACAAAAGGAAGCAACAGAATCAAGAACAGACAGGCGGGGGCAAGGTCAACCCGGGCGTCGGCTGCGTTCACAACAGATTACTTTAAATGCCTCGATTGCCGACCCGCCAGTTTCACACCATCTAGACTTGACTATTCTCGCAAAATAGAACCATTCCATGGCCACAATAATACCTTCCTTTTTGCTTTCTTGGTACTCTGCGTCACTGACTGACATAGATTACGCGACCCTATTGTAATTGATAAAAATCCCATCTTATTTAAAGAAAACTGCACAGAATTGTATAACTTGTGACATCGAATGTAAATGTATATTTTCTTATATGATTCAATCGACATATGTGTTTAAATAATTCTTATATAAATATTGCCTACCATTTCGAATCCCTCCTCATGTAATGCATCCTTGGAATGCCCTTAATGTGAATAAAATGAAAATTAAATGAAATAAAAAGAATTGACGGTCGTGGGGACAAAGTGACGAAGACAACTGTGCTCCGTTAGGTACCTGGCAAGAAGCTCAAGAATTAGAAGGGTTGATCACATAGGTTGCTATTAACTGGTCACTGATTTAGAGGAATATATGTGACCATCACTATTATATTTGCTTGAGGCATGCTAACATCTTGCTTTCTAAATATATAAGCAACATACAGTCTGATCACTTCTCGCAGCTGTTCTTTCTTTGCGACGTGGTACAAGGTGCACCGATGTTCCGCCGATTTTGTCGCCACAGTCGTTGGAGTTAAAGATCTGCGCGGTACTCGAGCAAGTCCGAAACCCCGAACCCAACCCAAACGTCAGGTCGAGCTCGGGCCAATCTATGAGCGCCCTGCTCGGGCTCGGGTCAGATTCGGGCGTACATATTTTGAACTTCACCGGGCTCGGGTCTGGCCAGAACTGAAGCTCGGGTTCCGACAACCTGACTTTTACATATCTAGCAAAACAAAATTAAGAGCCGCATTAGTCTCCCAGGACATAATTAAAAACAAAACAGCACAAAGACAAGTACAAAGTAAAAGGTAGACGACAGGAAACAGCGCTGACTCTGAATTGAAGATTTGTTAGCATTCAGTAGAAATAGCATACATGCCACACCAGACAAATCAAGGAAAAACACAACAAAATGCATATCACCTGTTCAATGCAACACCGTTAGTGGTTTGCCCTCCTCGCTCCAAGTACTGGTTACGTCAGAAATTATTGACGGTGTTGTACTGAACACGCGATATACATTTTTTGTGTTTTTCCTTGTTTTATTTGGTGTGGCATGTTCGCAATCTATACTGGATGCTAACATAAATAAATCTTCAGTTGAGAATCAGCCCTGTGTCCTGCCGGTTACCTCTTGCTTTGTCCACGTCTTTGCGCTGTTTTGTTTTTAATGATGGCTGCGTACCAACTAGCCCAAACTTCTACGTTAAACCCCAGAACATGTTCGAACATGCAAAAAGTAGAGGAAAGAGACTGCAAGTTGCATCTCAGAAAATGCCGATGGAGGATGATGGCGGAGACATGTAAATGCCACCATAAGCGAGTCCTATCCTCAGCAACCTACTCCCTGATCTCTTGGGGTGATGTAAGGTAATATATCTTCTCACAGCTTTCTTTGCGCAGCCTACGGTTCGGTGGCCGCACAGCAGTTGATTGCTTGTCGCGAACTTGTCGCGGAGACATGTAAATGCCACCATAAGCGAGTCCTATCCTCAGCAACCTACTCCCCGATTTCTTGGGGTGATGTAAGGTAATATATCTTCTCACAGCTTTCTTTGCGCAGCCTACGGTTCGGTGGCCGCACAGTAGTTGATTGCTTGTCGCGAACTGGTTTTTGTTTGCTGGTCAACATAACTCGCGCTCTGGGTTTTATTTGAGAGAATTACTAAATGACGCAACTTAAACTCTTCCGCCAACTTTTTATTTACAAATCGTTCATTCCCTAAAAGTTTACTTACACGTAAAATAAATTGCTGTGTGAAGTCACATCTTTCTTGTTTTATACACTGGAAGTAGTCATGAAATTTTTTAAATCAAGCTTGTCTTCTGTTCTCAACACCATCTTTATAGACACGTTTCCGAAGTGCAAATAAAATACGGCTTTGTTGTCATTTCTTTTTTTGTTAAAACGGCTACGATTCTAAGCGCGAGGACCCTTGGTAAACTGTGAAACGTGCCATGTAAATTGAAGCTAGGGGGCTTAAACGTCGACTCTTTTTGCGAAGTCTATTAAACATCTCTTAATCCAGGGTGTCTGAGCAAATAAAGTTCTTCTCGGGAACAAGCTGCCAGCCAAGGCGGACGTCAGAGACTGCAGATGAACGCCGAAATTATAAAATTAGGTACCCCATTTTCACTAGTTGACTCGTTTTTTTTTTGTAAAAATACACTTTTTGTACAAATTTAGAAGCTTGCTAAGCCTCATCGAGAACCCCTAAACCAGTCCATTTTTGGGACCACTTCGAGCATCTGGAAAGCACAGGGCTGCGCTAAGGTTACCACTCCTGGAGCAGGCGCTCATCCGGCGATACGAAAATGTGAAAGATAATGACATCACCCACGTTTTCGTATCGCCGGCCTGTCGCCGCTGCACAAGCGACAACTTTAGCGCACCCCAGCACTTCACACATGCTCCGAGTCGTCTCAGAAATTGTCTAATTTAAAATCTTTCGATGACGCTCAGATTTAAAACTATACGTTTATTTTCAGTAGTTAAAAAAGTGACATTTAGGTATTTATATGGCTAATTGTTATGAGGTTTGCAATCCCTGGGGTCTGCATACTGTGACCGGCAGTTAATTCCAGAGAAGAGTTTCTTCTTTCCTCTACCCCCCTGGTTTTAGGAACATTTGAAGGTCTTCGCAGAAACATCCGGTATTCGTTTAATCAAAAACAAACTAGTGGGCGAGTGTGAGAAACTTTCCCGCGCTATCGCGGCTACGTCCGTGGCACAAACACAGAATGTGTCGTGTGCTGCTCCGAACGTCGGCCGAGGATTAAATCACGGGATCGCACTCGTCCCCGTGAACCTCAATCCCCTGGGACCACGCTCAACTTGCGATCTACCAACCCCCTTTCTTTCTCTTAGGCGTCAGATTCACAGCGTAAAGCCGCGGTGACGCTGCTAATACATGGTACAAATTACACTTTGCATACACTGTCTGGGGCGCATTTCTCCCTCGTACGACGGTCCCGCCATATTGGTCAGAATAACAGGCTGGAAACATTTCCGAAGCTGGAAGCAAATATGCCTGGAACATGGTTGAAGCGTGTCCGTAGATAAATCTGTCACCATGTCTGGAGCCAGCCAACACCCTGCATTTTTGCAATATATTCACAGTCTGCCTGTCGCTAAATGGTAGCGGGTTCGACCCCAACAAACGCTTGCTCGTTTTTTTTTTGTATTCTTTATTTGTATTTGTGTGTAACACTCACCTCCGTTCCGAAGCATGTCGTACTTACGTTTCGGAAATGCTAGTAGCCAACCAGCCATAAAATATGGTAGTTATAAAATACGGGTTCGGTTATCCGTTGCTTTGCTTATCGGTTGGATCGGGTTCGGGTCGACGCTCGCGAACTATACCGAGCTCGGGTCGGGTTCAGGCCAGACAGTTATAGGGTCCGGTCACGTCGGGTCTTAAAATCCCGGTCCGATCTCATTTCTAGTTTGAGATACGGTTAACGCAACTGGCGCAAATGTGTGATTCTTGACTTACTTTCGAGTGTGATTTAGTGAACCTCTCAATTCGATCATGTGACGATCGTGTTCGATCGTCCGTCGGGCACAAGGCCCGACAGAATCGGGACGCTCGTACGGGAGTCGAAATGCCTCCGCCACGCTCGGCTTCTTCTTTTATACGTAGCATACCGTCGTTTGCCGGCTGATATCGCTACGGTCTCCTGGTGTCGCTACGGCTTGTGGCGCTCCTCCCCCCCCCCCCCCTAGTAAAAAAAAAACAAAAAAACTATAACACAGAACGTGCGCACAGGTCAACTGAGGAAGTACCAAAAAAACGACAGGACAAAGAGGAGGGTAAACAGGACGAGGCGCACTCGTAACTAAAGTTTATTTAAGAAAAAAACACATAATATATAGGCCGTTGAAAACGCCTATTCATCACGTCAATCGATAAAACCCCTTGATAAAATCAAACTCTTTCCCCGAGGGGACAATGGAAGGTTCACTGACGCATTTGTCTCCCTTTGCCCTAATCTCAAAGGCCTCGTGCACTTCTCGGCATATTTTATCTTTATATTTCGCCAGAACCTTCACATCATGCAGAACAGGTGAGCACGGGCACCGACTACAATGAACAGCTAGATTAGCAGACTGGCTTACTCTCATAGCTGCCACATGTTCCCGTGCAGGATCATTGACACACCTACCAGTCTGGCCGATGTACACGGAGCCGAAAGTCAGCGGAATTTCGTACACCACTCCGACGGCACACTCAGCGTATTTGGTCCGGTGTTTTGTGCTGCAATGCTCCATATCTGGCTGGGGATTATTCATTCCGCTGACTTGCGGCTCCGTGTACATCGGCCAGACTGGTAGGTGTGTCAATGATCGTGCACGGGAACATGCGGCAGCTATGAGAGCAAGCCCGTCTGGTAATCTAGCTGTTCATTGTAGTCGGTGCCCGTGCTCACCTGTTCTGCATGATGTGAAGGTACTGGCGAAATAGAAAGATAAAATATGCCGAGAAGTGCACGAGGCGTTTCAGATTAGGGCAAAGGGAGACGAATGCGTCAGTGAACTTTCCATTGCCCCCTCGGGGAAAGAATTTGATTTTATCAAGGGTCTTATCGATTGACGTGATGAATAGGCGTTTTTAACGGCCTATATATTGTGTGTTTTTTCTTAAATAAACTTTATTTGCGAGTGCGCGTCGTCCTGTTTATCCTCCTCTTTGTCCTGTCGTTTTTTGGCGCTTTATATCCTGATCATGAACCAACTGGCCCAAATTTCCATTTTGCTGAGGAAGTACAGACGGGGGTGGGGGGGGGGGACTCTTCGTGTTCTGGTACTCCCCCGCTGTGGCGTGGCGGCGACCGGAGTTCCTGGGGTTGGTTGAGAAATGTCGCTCACAGAACTCGTCGACACCCACGAGTTGCTTTAAGATGCAGTGGACGTCGAGGGACTGTCGGGCCGACTTGGCGAGGGCGTGGGGTCCATGCTGCGGTTGCCGCTTGGAGAACCGGGCTTCGCTGTCCTGCTGTTGCTGTCCGACAACACGGGCGGGGGCACTGAAGGGACTGCTGTGTGCGCTGCAGCGGTCTCGTAGCGAGGCCTAAGGTGGTCGCCATGTCGATGCCACGTGGTCCCATACAGCATGCGCACATTCAGAGACGAAACGCCTACCGCAGAGGCCACATGTCCGGCAGATCAAGGCGCACCAGGTCAGGAGTTCACGGCATACACCGATGGTTCAACCTCCGGCAAGGGGCCAAGATGACAACCACTGTCAGCGTAAAGCTTTTGCTTGAGCTGCCTCAGTTGCGCTGTGCACCACAGGTTGGGACTCATTACGTCCAACAGTGTCTTGACCATGCTGCCCATAAGCAGCTTACAGGGTACACGGCCAGTGACTTTGTGCGGCGTGGTCCGGTAGTGGAACAGAACCCGGGCCACTTGCGTGCCCAAATTCCCGTCCTGGCACTTCTTGAGCTTCGCCTTGGCAGTTTGTACCACTCGTTCGGTGGCTTCATTGGAAGGTGGGTGGTACGAATCAACCATCATCCGAAGGATTCTGTTCTTGGTCAGGAACTTTAGGTATGCGGCAATGGAAAAACCTGGGCCGTTGTCTGAGACTATCAAGTCTGGGAATCCCTGGGCGGCCCAAAGCAGTCGCTATGCAGAAATGGTCGCTGCTGCTAATAGTATGGTAAAGGAGAGTACTCACACCCACTTTGAGTAGGCGTCGACAACTACTAGAAAGTATCGCCCCTTGAATGGACCATCGAAGTTCACATGCAGGCGGGATCATGGCCTTTCCGCAAAAGGTCAAGGGGTGATCTCGATGCGTGGGTGTGCACGCTGGTGTTCCTGGCAGACGTGGCATCGCTGCACGTGATGAGCAATGTCTTCGTTCAAACCTGACCACAAGACGTGAGACCGGGCCACTATCTTCATTTTTTTACGCTCCAGGATGGCTTGCATGCAGCAGATGAAGAACCTGGGTACGTAAAACCCGAGGTATCACTACCCTGAATCCCCAGAGCAAACAGCCCTCCCGCAGGCTCAGCTCAGCACTTTTGTGGGTAAAGTAGCTGTATTCCTGCAGCTCGGGAAAGTCCTGATCTCTGGAGACGACTCTAAGAACTTGGAACAGAGCCTTGTCCCTGCTGGTCGCCCGAGCCACTAATGTTCTTAAAAGTACACCCGGATACGCTTGCTCCAGCAAGACGACTGCTGCTGGCACTTGCCCACTTGCTGGAACAGCTGGCAGTGGAAGCCTACTGAGGGCATTTGCATGCCCGAGATCCTTCCTGGGCCGATAGACCAGCTGGCATGTGTAATCTAGCAGTTTCAAGGCCCAGCGCATGATTCGTGGTGAAGCTTGGACAGAAACCTTTTTGTAAGCCCCCAATAGTCCCAACAGTTGCTTGTGCTCAGTAATCGCTTCAAACTCTCTTTTCCACAGGTATTTATAAAACCGCTCCACGCGGTAAATGAAAGCCAAGGCTCCCTTGTCTAGCTGGCTGTAATTCTGCTCAGCGGGGTGTAGCCGGCGTGAAGCGAACGCTACAGTGTGTCGCTGTCTCGATGAGAATGTAGGGCCCGAATGTCGTGTTGGGAGGCATCGACCGTAAGGATTACAGGCTTGGCCGTACCGAAGTGGACCGGCACAAGAGCCTGTGTCAGCAGAGTCTTGCTAAGGCAAAACGCAGCGTCTTGTTGCGTCCCCCAGGTCCACTTTTGCCTTTCTCGTAGCAGAAGATGGAGTAAATGAAGGCGTCCCGAAAGGTTGGGCAGGAAACGTCGGTAGAAGTTGATGAGCCTTAACTAGCTCTGGAGCTCCTTATTCTGGGGCCTCGGCGCATCTTTCACTGCCTCCACCCTCTGGGGAGCGGAAACCAGGCCGTTCTTCGAGATGCCGTGGCCTAATTACTCCGTCCTGGAAGCCAGGAGAACACATTTGTCGATCTTAAGGTTGAGGCTTGCTTCTAGAAGCTTGGTCAGGACCAGGTTGAGATTCTGGACGTGGTCCCGGTCGGTGACCCCAGTGACCAAGATATTGTCCAGGTGCACTGCCAAGTGCCTCATACCCCTGAAAAGGTTGTCCATCTCTCGCTGGAAGATGGCTGGGGCTGAGGTTACGCCAAAAGGCAGACGCGTGCACTGGAAGAGTCCCATCAGCGTGGAAATGATAACGTATTTCCGGGAGTTTTTGTTAAGGACCACCTGCTGATATGCATCTCTGAGGTATATCAGCAAACTTTGGTGGAGAGACGCATATCAGCATATCTGCTGATATGCATCTCTCCACCAAAGAGTGACACTCACAAACTCACGATGGGGGTTAAGGGGTACTGTTCAAGTTCCAACACAGGGTTGATGGTGACATTAAAATCCCCGCAGATCCTGACACTCTTATCCTTCTTCGGCACAGCTACGATGGGTGCAGCACATGCAGAGGTCTTTACCGACCTCAGGATGCCTTCTCGCTGCAGGCGCTCAAAGTCGGCGGGGTGCTCAAGGTCAAAACGGACGCGAAACAAAAACACGAAGGAAAGCACGGCAACGCAGATGCACCGTCAGGGAAGGCGTGGAGCCGGCGGATTTCACCGCGCCTGCGCAGTGGGGGGAGCGTGATGTTACGGCCGGAGCGCCGTGTGCGGTAGGAAGACGTGGCGTTGTGCTTGTAGGAATCCGCTGCGTGTAGGAATGCTTTCGCATTCCTTCACGTAAGCAGTATTATGTGTCCTCCAGTAATTTTATTGTCGTTTCGCAGTCTATGAAATTGTGGCATTAGCTGATAAAGGCGCTGAGGAACGAATTAGGAAGCAAGACGCGTGAAGATTAAAACTTCATAATCCACGGTCCGTGTTTCTCGAGCTCTCCTGAAATGTCGGTCTGAGCTGAGAATCTGTGTCTCGATATCGCGGTGGAATCTGCTGAATGCAGCGCATGTTTTGCCGCTCGGCAAGGCTTCCCGTATTCTCTTCGCTGCTCGCCAATAATTCCGGGAAGCGCGTGAGCTGCGTTTAATCTCATGGCAGCACCGTTCTTGCCGCGAACAAAGCCTTCACGCCGAAAGGGTCGACAGAACACCCCAGTCAGAGGAGGAGGCCGCACGCTCGAGGTAGTGATCACGGGTATAGACCGTGGACACGTAGCAATTTTGTCGGACGGGAGAACTATACGCTTAAAGTCACCTCCTCACCCGAAGATGCATGTATGAGTACCGAAATCGTCGGTGATTGGATGAATTAATTAGTAGGCCATTCATATTTCTACGAAAGAATAAGTCATCCAACAACTCACGACTTCGGCAGTCAATCGTGCGCTGTGGTGCGAAGGGCAGAGAGGCGGAGATGCTTGCAGATGATTGAAGCTTCCGTCATCTCCTCGCCCCCCGTATTGCACACGCGGCCCATAAAACCACGTGACCCTTTTCGAGCAGTTATAGACGATGGTAAATCTAGGCACACCACACACAAGATACTCCGCTTTGTAAGTTTGGTCGCGGGACTAATCACCACTATTGGGCAAAGTGATCATCTCCCGTCTCTTTTCCAGTCAATCGTACCTAAGCTTGCTAAAATTGTTGCAAAATGTTTTTTGTTTTTTTTTTTAGAAAACCCAATACACTCTAGCTAATTTATTTTATGTAAATTGCAAAAAGAGTTGAAACAAAATCATATTGAAAAATTTTGTGAGGCAACTTACTTTGGGTAATGGCCCGTTTAAAAAAAAAACAAATTTAGCCCGAACAATTTTTTTTCGAAGTAGCCGAGTTCTTCCTATTTTCGCTTTGTTCTTCGGAGAAATGTATTTTAGTGTTACTTGTGTAACGTAGTGCGCGTATTCAAACTTTAAATATAAAATAATATACAGATTATGATTGTGTTTGCCCCACCAGCTAACATTTCTTTTTACAAACAATTAAAATGTTTTAAATATCTTAAATTGTAGTTTGCCCAATTTCTTTAAAAAATCTTGCCATCGCTCTTACGGAACTCTTCTATTATTTGAGCTGCGGCAAAACTGTAAATTTCATCTGTTCCGAGATAGTCAGTCAGAACAAACACCCATGCTGAGGCTGGAGGGGCTACGGGAACCAAAGAGTGAACTTCGCAGTTTGTGTTATGTGAAGCAGTCCTTCCCATCGAAATACCAATATAACACACCCCATAAAGTTTGTTTGATTATTAGAGATGAGATCGTCTTGTGAAGTTGATTTTTTTTTACTAAGTTTACCGTGTCTTTATGGCCTGCCCGGACTGCAATCTTCAAGTCATCTTCCTCGATTGTACACTTGTCACACATCGGAAAGGGCTCTTACGTCAAGGTTTGACTGGGGCTCTCATATTAAACTTGTGCATCGCTGACTGACGTTGACTGAACACGAACATAGCCAAACGTTAACGCAGCATTAAGCTACGTCATCAAGCCCTGGGTCAGAAACAGAAACAAATAATGTGGTTATGTTGTTGCCCCTGTGGGTTTAGTTTTCGACTTAGCCGCTATGAGCGCTACGGTTGAATCTCCTCCCCAATATCGTCCGTGCAACTGGCACGTGAATTCTTAATGGACCCATGCAGAAACTCCATCAGGTTAAAACTTTATTTGTTATTTTTCTTTGAGATCCAAGTCACCGTATTTTTTTTTCTCTCGCACAACTAAATTACATACTCCACCATATGACTTGACAGCTTCCTGCCATTTACGGAAACTAGGATGAGGTGGACAAGAAATTACTTCCTCTCCAATAATTCTGATAATCTACAGAGTTATCACTAAGTATTTTAATTTATGGCATATTTATTTGGGCAGTATTTATTGAAGTTATTTCTCGGCGTTATTAAAGGAAAATATGATATTATAATAAGAATAACAATAAGGTGACTGTGTGTCTGCAGAACAGTTTTTGAGGCGTTGGATTTATTCAATAAACATTAGTTACCATTTGGCCCCTGTCCTGTGGGTGTGCTTCTACGACTGTGTCCCGTTCCTTTTTCGTTTTGTGCAATTTTTTTAATATGTCAATAAAGGCCTTATTACTTGAAGGAAGCAAGTACATTTTAAAAAAAAAGCAAAAAAAAATAAAGACGTTTACAAATCTCTGTAACGCGAGATTAGAGCGCAGCTCTTGAGGAGGAGGAAGGAAAGGTACAGAGGGGAGGGATGCCCCTCCGCCTCCTCTGTACCCTCCTCCTCCTCCTGCGCATTCTCCCATCCTCCTCCTCCGTACCTTCCCCTCCTCATCCTCCATACACTCTCATCCTCCCACAGTTTCCCCGCTAAACATAGCTGAAAAATTGACGCCGCGTGACCTCAACACTAATTCAGTTTCCCCGCTAAATTTAGCGGGGAATTGAATTGATGTTAAGGTCACGTGACGTCATTTTTCCCGCTAAATTTAGAGCGGTTACGCCGACGTCGCGAAACACGGAAACGGGCGCCTAACAGCTGTGCTCTAAAACTTGGGGGACGCTGAAGCTTCGCTTTTAAGAGTGTAACGCGATAGCGTTATCGGGCCCCGTTCCCAAGCCGTGCAAGCGTGTGTGCGGGGTCTAGTCGGTAGCGTCACGTGTAACGTCACGTCACGTGGCGTCACGCGTTTTCATTGGAATTTTCGAGCCAAATTTTGCGGGAAACTTTTTTGTTAAATCTGGAGGGAATTTTTTTTTGCTTAATTTTGCGACAAAATGTTCTGCTTTATTCGGCAAAAACATTTCCCGCTCAGTTTGGCGGGAAAATGTTTCGCTAAATTTGGCGGGATACTTTTTCGCTAAATTTAGCAGGAAAACTTTCGCTTAATACGGCGGAAACATGTTTTGCTAAATTTAGCGGAAACTTTTCCCGTCAAATTTACCGGGTCGATAGTGTCATGACGTCACAGCCACGTGTGACGTCACATATGACTGCGCGCATTGCATTATGAAATTTTTTGCTGCGGCGTTAAAAATAAAAAAAAAACGGTATGATATAGCACCGCACGGACGACAGATGTTATAGCTACGTGGAGAATGAACAAATGGCATGAGCGCCAAGCTCGGTGTCAACTCAAAATTGCAGTATTAAATGTGTTAGTATTTATTGCCTTGATGCATACCGCCATCTTTGGTGTGGTTTAGTTTCGTTTTGACTCGACTGAAACGTTGGATTGGTTTCATGATGCCCAGCCGCGGTTCCCGCAGTGCTCTTTCGCTCCGTTCGTTCGTTTGTTGCGTGAACTTTTCCTCTTACGTACTCCTCGGGGGGCATCTGTGAAAGCAGGTGTTTGGAGAGTGGCGTCTCCACGGACACCGAGCCCCGCAGGGGGCGCCTACACCTTGGGTGTTAGGTGCCTGGTGAGTAGCGTCACCACGGACCCCAGCCACGTAGGCCGCCATACCCGAACGCAGGGGGCATCTGCTTTTAGTGGGTGCTTGCTGAGTGGCGTCACCACGAATCCCGAGCCATGTGGGTTCACCCACCTACGCCTGACTGTGCGTGGCTTAACCCTTGTTTGGGGAAAAAGGGATCCTGGTGGTTGAGCTGAGCCCGTGGTACGTTTGGACCCTTTGGGGCCCTCCGGGCGAGGCAACATACCACTTCGGCCCCTGCTTCTCGTAGACGGGTGTCCTGGCTTGGTCCGACCAGGATGATTCAACTAGTCGCCTCTTCTACCCGCTTCTTCCTTCTTTCACTTTTCCTGCTACCTCTTTCTCTTTTCTTCTACACTCGCTTCCTTCATTTTTCACTTTCGTAGGCTGCAAGAACCAACTTTGAGTGGAAAGAGGACCTGTCCATGCAACCTCACTCGGGTATAGTGCCCGGGCAGCACTGGTAATTGTGTCAGCCAAGCCCTTTTTGCTATGGCACATTACCCTCCCCCTTGTTGGGCTCCGTGGTGGGCGGTGCACCCGGGCGCTGAACTTTCGTTCCCATCTATATGGGTCAAAAGCAAAACAAAACCTCTGATCAGTCCTTGAAAACGGTCCGCAACAAAGAAAATTTCAATTTTTTGGAGTCGCGAAGCAAGACGGAATATATCACCAAATTTTTTGTACTTCATACCGAAGATGCATCCAAGACACTGGCTAAAATGTCATCTTTCCTTGTTACAAAAGTGCTGAAAGGTCTGTTAGGGAAAAGGTTTAACTGCAAAAAGATATGTACTGGTGACCTCTTAGTAGAGGTATTCGAAACAAAAACAGGCAGTGGCTTTGCGTTGCCTTAAATATATCCAGGAAACAAAGGTAACCGTTTCTGCCCACCAGACACTGAACACCGTCAGCAGAATTATTTCTGAGGATGACCTCGTGGACTGTTCCGAGGAAGAAATTCTTGAAGGTATGCATGGCCAGGCCGTCGTTGCTGCCTAACGCATCAGCATTCGAAGAGATGGAAAGAAAATCCCCACACAACATATCATCCTCACCTTTGAACTGAATAGCCTACCGTCCTCTGTTAAAGCAGGATATTTGCATTGAAGGGTCTGCCCTTACGTGCCAAACCCTATCCGCTGTTTCCGTTGCCAGTGGTTTGGGCATGGCTCACGTTCCTGCCATGGTCGGGAGACATGTGCTAAATGTGGGAGCAGCGAGCACACTGCTGACGATTGCCATGAACATCCCAGGTTTGTTAACTGCAGAGGCCATAACCCGGCGTATTCCGGATCTTGTGCTAATTTCATGAAAGAGAAAGAAATTGCAACTGAAAGTGACAGAGGGTATTTCCTACCCCAAACCGAAGCGATGCCTCTCTGGGTTTCAGAGAGGCTCGTTTTCCGAGGCGGTGCGGTGTGCAGGCGACCTGCACTGCCTACAGCAACTGTGGGAACGCAAGTGTCCTTCTCGTAGCTTGCGCAACCACTTAAGTTCCCAGGTCCCATGTTGAGACTTCAACTCACTGGGTGTTCCATCTCAGCTGCACAGGCAGCTGCTGCACCGAGTTATAATAGAGACTCTGGTGCACCAACAAAGGAGATGGAGGTTACCCCGTCACAGACGGAACGTGCCTCCTCTCATGGAGGGTCCCAAACACCCCCCCCCCCCCAGAAAAAAAGGTGATAAAAAAGACACTAGTGAGAGTCACTGGTCCATGAACTACTGTTTTTTGTTATATATATATATATATATATATATAAACGAATATCTTGGCTGGAGGCCTTCTGCAATGGAATTGCAGAGGGCTTTTTCATAATCTAGATGATGTATACTTTGTTCTTCAAAAGAATGAATCAGTGACATTTTGCCTCCAAGAAACTTATTGAAAACCACCTAATACAATTTTTTTAAGACTGTACCAGCTTTTTAGAAAGTACCGTCTAACCTGTTCCGCTTCATCATCATTGGGTGGAGTGGCCATTATCGTAGGTCATGGGATTGCAGCATCGAAGGTCCCTCTAACCACGACGTTAGACGCGGTCGCGTTCCATCTTTTGATTGATCGTTTGATTACCGTCTGCTCAGTGCACAAACCGCCCACTTCTTCTCTATCAATCAAGGAACTGGTGCAGTTAACAGGCTAATTGTCAGAACCCTTCATTATTCTCGGGAATTATAATGCACACAACTCTCTTTGGGGTAGCCAGCGGCTTGAGAGTCGTGGAAGGTTATTTGAACGTTTTCTGTCCTCCAGATCAGTTTGTCCTCTCAAAGCAGGCGAACCAATCTATTTCAGTTACTCCAACTGCTCCTTTTCTTGCCTTGGTTTGGCCATCTTCTCCCCAACATTATCCACCCTTTTCCATTGGAGTGTAATTTGCAACTCTACTGCAGAGACCACTTCCCAGCGCATCTGACTCCAATAGAGCCTTTGCCTAGATTGCCCTCACGTCCTCCGCAGTGGAAGCTTGAGGTTGTCAACTGGAAACTTTACAAAAAATGACGCCCTGCTTTCTCAAGACCAGCCTGAATCACTATCTATCGATACATTAAATAATCTGATCCCGTCAACCAGAATAAAAGCAGCCGAAAGCTTTATTCTCCAAACAACAGGCCACCTTCCTAATCATCCCAAACCTTGGTGGAACGATTAATGCCGCGAAGTCAACTCTAAAAAAAAAAAACTGTGCGTCTACTTTCCCGCATAACACTCGGAGAGCCAATCACCGCTTTTTAAGGAGGCAGCTCAGCGAATGACGATGCCCAGACATATGTTTAGATCAAAAAACGCAGTCTGAGTTCTGACATTAAGCAATGCGAAATGTCACGCTTTCAATAATGTCACAACTCAGACGCCGTTTTTTTTATATAAACATCTGTTTCGGCATCGTCATTTGCTGGGCTGTCTCCATAAGTTTCGGTGATGGGCTCTCCAAGTGTTACGCGGGAAAGTAGACGTACGGGCTTTTTTTTTTTTTTTTTTTTTAGAGCGAAGGAAACTCAAAATGAATTCTGGAGAATATTGCGCCGATACTCGACTGCTCGAAATGTCCTTTTCTGGATTGGCTACACTTCCTTTATCAATTCCTGTCAAGGTCGTCTGGAATAGGGTTAGGAAAAGAGATGGGGATTATCGCCAATACTCAATTCCCTTAATCTCTTCACCGGATGGCAGTACACCTTCCTCGTTAGATAAGCAAGCTGATCTCCTACATTAAAAAAAAAGAGTGTCGTCTCACACGTTTTTGTCCCACATAATGCACCCAAAACATCAGTTCGACGTACAGCGCACTCACGTCGAACAGATGGCCCCAAGATTTACGAGGGGCTTGGTAGCCGAGTAGTACAGTAGTACAAAATAGCTAATGTACGTATTACTGACTACAAAATAAAATAAGCAGGGTTTTCTTGGCACTACTGCAAAACTTCAGTGTCTTTGATACGCACTTTAGCTGTGTAATAAGTTATATCGCAGTGTGTTTAAGCCCTTCATAAAATTCCGTGCCGTCTGTTCGACGTCAGTGCGCTGTATGTCGAACTGAAGTTTTGGGGTGCATTATATTGGACAAAAGGATGTAAGACGACAGCCTTTTTTTAGAGTTGAGGCAGCCATTTTTAGAAAATATGAAGTTCTGGTAATCATTGTCCAATGTTTTTAACTCATAAAGCACGAGAAAAAAAAAGGTTAGACTCGCCTAGCGTCGAAATAACGATGAAGACTACAACCAATTTTTCGCACCTGCTGAGCTCCGTGTTGTTCATTTATGCTCAACTCTTTCAGCTCCAGGCCCCGACAGAATATATTACATGATGCTACCTAATCTGACTGAGTCAGTTTTTACTTCAGTTTTTTAATCGTATTTGGAAAGAAGGCCAACTTCCCAGCGAGTGGAAGAATACTATCATTGTACCTTCTTTGAAACCAGGGAAAGACAAATTAAATGCCTCTATTTACCGCCCTATTGCGCTGACTAGTTGTCTAGGCAAGACCTTTGAGCTACTACCCAAGTAACATTGATATGTTGTAGATATGTTGCGAGAATGTTCCGAATGTTGTGGGAGTGTTGGGGGATTTTGCGCAACGGTCGCCAATATGTTTCTGAGGCAACATTGATCGGCACGACAAAGGCGCAGCGTTAGGCTACTGTTTCGAACCCAATGCTGCCTGGGGAACTGTGTATTAACAGTCGGGAAAAGGTTGCAGGTACAACGTTTGCTAGGCGTCATAATTTAAATGTTGCGCAACTGCAGCCCGCGACATGTTGCTTAAGCAACGTTGTATCAGTGTAGTACAAAGGCAAAAATCGCAACGCTGTGTAGTGAACTGTTTCCAATCTGTTTCTGAGGCAACATTGATCGGCACGACAAAGGCACAGCGTTAGGCTACTGTTTCGAACCCCATGCTGCCTGGGGAACTGTGTATTAACAGTCGGGAAAAGGTTGCAGGTACAACGTTTGCTAGGCGTCATAATTTAAATGTTGCGCAACTGCAGCGCGCGACATGTTGCTTAAGCAACGTTGTATCAGTGTAGTACAAAGGCAAAAATCGCAACGTTGTGTAGTGAACTGTTTCCAATCTGTTTCTGAGGCAACATTGATCGGCACGACAAAGGCGCAGCGTTAGGCTACTGTTTCGAACCCCATGCTGCCTGGGGAACTGTGTATTAACAGTCGGGAAAAGGTTGAAGGTACAACGTTTGCTAGGCGTCATAATTTAAATGTTGCGCAACTGCAGCGCGCGACATGTTGCTTAAGCAACGTTGTATCAGTGTAGTACAGATGCGAAAATCGCAACGTTGGGTAGTGAACTGTTTCCAATCTGTTTCTGACGCAACATTGATCGGCACGACAAAGGCACAGCGTTAGGCTACTGTTTCGAACCCCATGCTGCTTGGGGAACTGTGTATTAACAGTCGGGAAAAGGTTGCAGGTACAACGTTTGCTAGGCGTCATAATTTAAATGTTGCGCAACTGCAGCGCGCGACATGTTGCTTAAGCAACGTTGTATCAGTGTAGTACAAAGGCAAAAATCGCAACGTTGTGTAGTGAACTGTTTCCAATCTGTTTCTGAGGCAACATTGATCGGCACGACAAAGGCGCAGCGTTAGGCTACTGTTTCGAACCCCATGCTGCCTGGGGAACTGTGTATTAACAGTCGGGAAAAGGTTGAAGGTACAACGTTTGCTAGGCGGCATAATTTAAATGTTGCGCAACTGCAGCGCGCGACATGTTGCTTAAGCAACGTTGTATCAGTGTAGTACAGAGGCAAAAATCGCAACGTTGTGTAGGGAACTGTTTCCAATCTGTTTCTGAGGCAACATTGATCGACACGACAAAGGCGCACCGTTAGGCTACTGTTTCGAACCCCATGCTGCCTGGGGAACTGTGTATTAACAGTCGGGAAAATGTTGAAGGTACAACGTTTGCTAGGTGGCATTATTTAAATGTTGCGCAACTGCAGCGCGCGACATGTTGCTTAAGCAACGTTGTATCAGTGTAGTACAGAGGCAAAAATCGCAACGTTGTGTAGTGAACTGTTTCCAATCTGTTTCTGAGGCAACATTGATCGGCACGACAAAGGCGCAGCGTAAAGGCCGGTTCAGACACTTGCGTTTGAGTGCGTTTGACTGCGTTGCGTCGAGAACCGAAAGCGAGTCACCGGCACATCTGTGCTTCGTATGAAGCGTGGAATCCAATTCAAGGAATCATCTTGGGACGCGATATAAGCAGCAGGGATGTCCTGGTTTCTCACCGCCGCAACGCAGTCAAACGCAGTCAAACGCAACTGTCTGAACCAGGCTTTAGGCTACTGTTTCGAACACCATGCTGCCTGGGGAACTGTGTATTAACAGTCGGGAAAAGGTTGCAGGCACAACGTTTGCTAGGCGGCATAATTTAAATGTTGCGCAACTGCAGCGCGCGACATGTGGCTTAAGCAACGTTGTATCAGTGTAGTACAGAGGCAAAAATCGCAACGTTGTGTAGTGAACTGTTTCAAATCAGTTTCTGAGGCAACATTGATCGTCACGACGAAGGCGCAGCGTTAGGCTACTGTTTCGAACCCCATGCTGCCTGGGGAAGTGTGTATTAACAGTCGGAAAAAGGTTGCAGGTACAACGTTTGCTAGGCGGCATAATTTAAATGTTGCGCGACTGCAGCGCGCGACATGTTGCTTAAGCAACGTTGTATCAGTGTAGTACAGAGGCAAAAATCGCAACGTTGTGTAGTGAAATGTTTCCAATCTTTTTCTGAGGCAACATTGATTGGCACGAGAAAGGCGCAGCGTTAGGCTACTGTTTCGAACCCCATGCTGCCTGGGGAACTGTGAATTAACAATCGGGAAAAGGTTGAAGGTACAACGTTTGCTAGGCGGCATAATTTAAATGTTGCGCAACTGCAGCGCGCGACATGTTGCTTAAGCAACATTGTATCAGTGTAGTACAGAGGCAAAAATCGCAACGTTGTGTAGTGAACTGTTTCCAATCTTTTTCTGAGGCAACATTGATTGGCACGAGAAAGGCACAGCGTTAGGCTACTGTTTCGAATTCCATGCTGCCTAGGAAGCCATGTGCTAAAAGTCGACAAAAGTTTGTAGGTACAACGTTTGCTAGGCGGCATAATTTATATGTTGCGCGACTGCAGCGCGCGACATGTTTCTCATACAACGTGGTATTTCTGTAGTACAGACCCATACATCGCAACGTTGTGTAGTGAACTGTCTCCAATTTGTTCCTGACGCAACATTGATCGACACGACAAAGACACAGCTTAAACCGCTCCTTCACACTGGCGTTCGAAACGCAAATGCTTAGTGGATCCGCCCGTTTTCGTCATCGAATCGCAAGCAATTCCACTCAATCTTTAAGCAAACGCGTCCGCAAACGCGACTCAACCGCCGGTGTGAATGGGCCTACACTGCTTCGAGCTCCATGTTGCCTAGAAAACCATGTAGCAACGTTACTAAAACCACTCTGTTAAGATGCGCCCAGGTCAGGACGCGCTACCTGAAATCCCCGCTGAGACAAGGCTGTATAAAAACAGTATTAATTATGCCGCAAAACCTTGAAACTAAAGATATTAGAAAATATCACGCGCACGTCATTTTGTAGTAAACTTCAATAGAATTTACGACAAAATAGCTTTTTCCGTTTGTTCTTACGCAAAAACATGCTTTCTGCAAGCTCAAGGTGACCGCAGTAAAAAAAAAGAAGAAGAAAAAAAGATTAAGAATGGCGCTGTTGTCGTATTTAGCTCGGTCTCGGTGGACGCCAGAGGCCCAGGTTTCAGCGGTGACTTTCCCATCTGAGTGTTTTAACAACGTTGCCGTGTACTAAAAGTCGGAAAATGGCTGAAGGTACAACGTTCGCTAGCCCATTCGCTACCAAAGCTGGCGCACCCCCGTTCGCGCCTGCAGAGACCTAATTGCCAAAGCCGGCGAGTCGCCGGGCTGTACACGTTTGTGGTTTTAAATTTAACTAATGGATGGCGCGCTATAACTACTTACAATTGCAGAGTTTGGATATATTACCACCGCACGGGTTATGGGTCTTTTCTTCTAGTTCGTGCACGTTTACCGTCGCGACATGGGGGAGAACGCCACAGCCAAAAATATCTCGATGTCTATCACCCATTTCGCCACTCCCGCAAATTATGAATATGGTAGGTTGGTCCAGTGGCTTAGCACTCACTTTTTGAAAGGAACCGAAAATAGAAATGGACCAGTACAAGGTGAGATATGCAAGACACTTGAAGAGAGCCTGTGGTAATGAAAATGGACTGCTCTAATCTGGTAAGTCGAGTCAGTCAGTTCACAATTTTTCATACACTTTTGAAAGACTCCAGAAAAACAAGAACCAGGACAAGCCGAGTGACGCAAGGCGCCTCGTGTCCTTCAGATTGACCCGGTTTTTTATGCCCTTTCGGAGCACAGTGTTCGGTTTCTAAACGCTGTTTTTTTGTTGTTTTTTTTCACGAAAATAAGACAAAAATACGTAATACTTTTTCACACCAGTGCAATGCAATATAGACTTCTATTTCCAGCAATCTGCATTCCGCCATGCTTCCATCATGACAGGGGATTTGTCGGCGGCTTTGCGACTGATTTGGGAGAACCGGGGGACCTCGTGATGTCGCGGTGTATGTGTGTTGACAGGAGACCTGTCGGCAACTTTGAACTGACGCCGTCTGAGCTTATCGTTGGCTGGAATGTACGGGGGCCTAGGGAAAGAAAGAGGGAAGGGGCTAGGGCTTTTGGGAAAAGGAAGAAAAAAGAGGGGGACAAAGGGTAGCGAGTGACATATAAGTTTTTCCTGTGAATAATCGTCACCATGGTAACCTGCGCTGTTTTCGTCGACCATTTTGTCACACTCGCCGGTCGTGCGCGCGCTCTACGCCGCTAATCCTCGTTAGGGCCAGGGAGCGCCCACCGCTCTCGTTCAACGGCGAGTCTCCGGCATCCGATGCCGGTCTGATGCGTTTCATTTTGTCGCGGGAACTCGTGTTTCGTTAAAAGCAACGCACACTTCCTGCTCGCAACTTCAAAATATGAAACACCCAAATAAAGAGAGCGACAGCCATCACGACCATCCCGCTCAGCCTCCGACTCCTCTCATGAACGGAAACGGAAGTGGTCTCACTGTGTTGCCGCTGTTTCGAGACTACAGAAACTCAACGTTGTTTACGTTTAGCGAAATAAGAAGTAGAAAAAATGGCGGTGGCAGAGGATCTCGGAAAGGGTAACAAGAAGTTGGCGCCACCCTAAAGTGGAGAAAAACATGTAGGCACCCTAGGGCTAACCCGTCTCAGCTCAAGGCTGTATAACATACAAAGCAAGCCATTTTTTTTTTGGTTTGAGACTTCGTCTGTTTTGTTCTGTGTTTTGTCTTTCATCCGTATCCCAGTCTCTAGTTTACAACCATGCTCAATTGATTTCTCACGTACGTAGATCGGGCAATCAGGAAGCGAGTGAATGATTCCGCGCCGGGCTGCTGGCCGTACCGTTATGTAAATGACTACCTAATCATGCATGAAGAGCAGACAGACTCTGAGACTATCCTGGAGGCCTTATCGTCGGGCCTCGCAGGCCTTTGTCTTTAAAAGGGAGGACCCCTCCGACGGAACTCTCCAATTCTTAGACCTTCGTTTGGCGATCCATCCCGGGGGAATCTGCTGGGAGTTTAGGCAAAGGACGGAAGAAGCCAGTTCCGCATTTCGCTAGCGCTCAATTCAAGACCGTTAATTAAACCAGGGCTCGTCAAGTCCCTTATGACGTCAGCGCGTTCTAGATCCTGCCCCCGTTACGCGGAGCTATAGTGTCCGGCTGCAGACGCGGAGGTTGAGGAAGGCCGACTTTCCCGACGACCTGCTGGACAACTCGCTCAAGAGGCTAATTTTCGCCCCTTCTACTCCGACACCGGCACCCAGACAAGGGAAGAAAAAGCTGGCGGTCATTCCTTATACACACAACACAGCGCATCGGCTAAAAGCGCTCGCGTCCAGATTCGAAGTAGGGGTGGCGTTCAGCTGCAA